>JAPWLS010000979.1:0-30161 GCA_028551675.1 Tineola bisselliella | reverse complement strand
GTATCATTAGTGTTAGTTGATATAAACAACATGAATAACTAAGAAACTGTCCGTTCCCACTGAGCCAAATTGACAAGAGAACATAACGCAAGTGCCACCTTAGTCGGGTCGCTTGTTCCAATTCTGTTGCTCCCGAGGGGTGCGTCCAGAAAGAAGTCCGGTAACAAATTATCCGCATTCTCTGTGGACAAACATACATACATTCCCTATGACTGAGGGAGAAAGCTACTCTTTACTAAATACCACTTCAAAGTCAAATAATTTGGTACGGCACAGTTTATTAGTTATAAATTCCCAAAGAAATCAATTCTCCTCGACTCAAACTCGACATCTGATGCCAACGACGCACCTAGCGCAATGTTTCCCAAACTATGGGTCGCGAGCGAATATTGAGTGGGCCCTGCCTGTAGAACGACACACCGACCACCGACCAAGGTGCCAAAACTGTAATGGCGAAACATAGGAAACAATTTCATCCTTTCCATTGAATTAACTTTTTTGATGCAGATATTAAGACATTTGTATTTAAACTTTGTTTGTTATTTGAAAAGTCCTTTATTTACTGTTACATTTTGTAGAGGTGGGTCCCGAGTTTAGAAACTTGTATTAGGTGGGTCGTAGCCCAGACGACTTTGGGAACCACTGATCTAGCGTGTTTAAAATATTTTTCATAAAACTCACTAGGCGTGTCGTTGTATTTCGTTTCTTATCCGTCTTTTTAGGTGTATTACATTATTTATATTTACATTTAATTACACGGAGCAGGTATCAGGTGCTACCTGTTTATCCGATAGACACCTTTTTGTGTCTCCGCATTACATGACCGATGAGGATGCTGTCTCACATTGACAATCCATACCTCATCCCCATATAAGTAGTTAGTAAAAGAGACAGAAAGAAATGTACAAACAAAAATGCAATGAATACGTTATCGCCTTAGTACATCGTTTCCCAAGCAGGGGGTCAAGTTTATTTTTAAAGGGGGTCGCAGTCTGTTGAAAAATAATAAATACAAACTACATATAGATACAAAAGATTCGTTTATTAACCCATTACTTCCCAAGCGTCGAAAACATTGGAATTTTTTGGTGAAATCTTTAAATTAAATTCATAATACGTTAAGAAAAAATAATATGACAAAAAAAATATATTTAACGCTGAGCCAGCCTGTCCTATAAAATATGACAATGGGGATAAAAATTATATTTTGTTTTTATTTTTATATTATATATATTTGGTAGAAGTCTAAGAATCATTTTTATGTACTTTGAACGTGGGTTACTGTTTTCTTTTTACGGTATATAAAATCGGAACATTACATTAAAATTACGTAAATATTTTTCTCCGCAGAAAAATAATATAAAAAATACGAATTTCATCAGAAACTATAAAAAAAATAAAACTCTTAATAGGTTTAAAAAAATATCGAATATAGTGTCCTATAAATAGAACAGTGGGAGGTAATGGGTTAAAGGAATGAATTTTAGTATAGCATTATAAAGATAAATATCTGTGTGTCGTATCATAAAAATGTTTGAGAAACGATGTCTTAGCACAGCGGTAAACTTTTTTGGCGAAGGAAAAAGCCTTAATATAATTATAAAAAACTGATTTATATGTATTTATGAATAATCATATTGTTAATATTTAGAATATTTAGGAGGTAGGTATTTTTTGCAGTATCTTAACAAAGAAACGATGTCTTAGTAATTACAAACAGTTTGAATGGAGGAGTGTTGTCTTAACAAAAGCGAGACCTTGTCATCACGTCTGGGCGCTGACGTGTGGTAGTACCTAACAGCCACGCGCCCCAGCACTGTGTCATGCCTAACCGAGTGGCCGGGCGTCGCATCGAGGAATCCGTCCAGCATAAGCTCCCCACGCGATGCCTTTACTATTGTATGCAACAACAATATAAACTTTGCATCTATTCGTGCATATGCGAATAATAGTATTTTGAAGTGTACTTACTCGGATCACAGGCGTATGGCAACAAATCAGTGACTCCTGCGCTTTGCAACACGTCATCGTCTATGGCAAAGTTGCCCGTATAGGATTCCGGATTCCTGAAATTATGCTTTATTATAAATGTAGCCTAGGATAGACGAGTTTCTTGTGCTCTTCTTCTCGTCATACGTCTTTCCGAAGCCTACAATGAGCAAGCGCACGCATTTAGTACCTATGCTAATAAACTATTTCAATTTCATTCATTTCATAAACGTAATACGCCACCTACAGGGACACGTACGAACTATAACATATATTCATTTAGTTTATATAATAATAGTCCTTTTTATAATATATAGTCATAATGTAATTTTGTAGGTAGGCCTTATAATAAATAAATAACCATGACTAATTTTAACTTTGCTACATTTGATTATTGGTCATATGCCTTCTCAAATGAAGATGTGTTATACTACAGTTGTTTTGATACTAACTTGCATAACATGACATAAGCAGCATCTGCCATTATCTCTGGCTTCCTACTGTATGAAGTGTCGCCTGTCAGCATCTCGATGGCGGCGGTCGCGATCGCTGCAACGTTACAATCACCCATTCAATTTATAATATATATAGACAATTAATGAGTGGTAGGCAGACTGATGATGGCATTGACCTAGTATGCCACCACTTCTAAGCAGAACACCCGTGAAGTGACCAGCTCGGAAGTAGCTGGGATAACGAGACAAATGTGCCCTGTTGATTTGGACAGAGCACATTCGTCTCCTCAAGCCGGCTGTCTGTGGTAACAGTTGTCTATGCTCATGGACCGCACTCTAGCTTAACATCATGGGGATTGGCATAAAGTTATATAATAAACTGCCCGAAGATATTATCAGTTCAAGAAAATCATTCAAAAATCATATTACATTTTACATGAATATCTTACTGAAAGCTTGGACATAATCTATGTCATTTTATGTTTACCCTTAGGTATATAATAGGATGACAATGATACAGCAGCTAGTCTTCTACATCATAGTAGATTTATTATATCTTATTATGACGTCATAGTAGATTTATTATATATTATTATGACATTAGTATGTAAGTGGACAATGCCAGTATACAGCAGCTAAATCATATTTATTTCATTTATATTTGTATTGACGAGTAAAAGCGCTCTATTGGAGCACATTTACTAAAAGTAAATAAATTTAAAAAATCAGGTGGGGCGTGGTCATATGCTGCATATGTCATATTAATAAAAAATAAGTTACAACTGTACATGCATGAATGCCTCACCAGTTCTAGGCCACAGCGCATTGACGCCGATGTTGAATTTCTTGAACTCGCCCGCCATTCCCAGCACACACATGGACATGCCGTATTTGGCCATCGTGTATGCGACGTGACTGGAAAACCTGAAACATACGTTTAGTATTATCATACCCACAGAAGTCACATTGACTCCCATGTATAGGCGCTACGTTACATTTGTTTTTTTTTTAACCCATTACTTCCCACTGTCCTATTTTTAGGACACCATATTCAAAATTTTTCTTAACCTATTAAGAGTTTTATTTTTTATTGTTTCTGATGAAATTCGTATTTTTATACTATTTTTCTGATGAAATAATTTTAATGTAATTTTTTCAAATTGATCATTTTTGTTGCCTCAAAAAAAGCATTATGTTCCGATTTTATATACCGTAAAAGAAAACAGTAACCAACTTCAAAGTACATAAAAGTGATTCTTAGACTTCTATCAAATATATATATATATATATATATAGTATAATTATCATATTTTATGGGACAGGCTGACTCAGGGTTAAAGAACGTATTATGAACTTAATTTAAAGATTTCACCAAAAAATTCCAATGTTTTCGACGCTTAGGAAGTAATGGATTAAACGTCCATTGAACTTGCCAAAAATACCACTAAATAAAATGCGACAATTGCAATGGCATCTTGTTCACTTCAACAATAGCTATACATACCCATTTTCTTAGTACTAATTTGACATAAAGCAATAACTGAGACTAAAATTGCTATACTGACCAAAAGGGGTCCATATTCAAAGGCGGCGAAAGGTTCAATATGTGCGCGTGATCACTATTCTTTAAATGGGGCAGGCAGAGCTTAGATCTGAAATTAAAACATATTTATTAATTGGGTCCACAAACAGGGCTCTACAACTAGACTAGGAATTAATATCGCACTAAGAATTATAACAATCCAATTGTAGCCCCTATGCACAGTGAACATGTTTAATAAATTATCAAAAATCTTTAATTTGGACAAGCCCTTCTCGCTCTAAGCAATTTTCAGTAAGGCTTGCTATCACTGGCCAATCATATTTAGTACAATATAAAGTTAGTGTTAGCAGTCAGGTACATTTTTAGGTTGGCTTTAGTTGAGGACTCCAAGAGTCCCAAGACTGTATGAATAACGAAAAGGTTAGGTTAGAGTTAGCTCTGTATTAGTACGATGGCCAGTTATAGCTTGTCTTTTTTAAAAAAATTGGCACAGTTAAGAAATAAAATATTTCGCATTTAGTAATTCCTGGGGTCCTCAACTAAAGTGTTACCACATTTTTGCTTAATTATGTACAAATAATGCTCGTGGTGACAAAACATTAACTAGTATATAATGTATATATATATGGATCATTTTACGCAATAAAGCCTTTTATCATTATTACAGTGAAATAAATAGTTTATTAGCATAGGCCCTAAAGGCGTGCACTTGCTCATCGTTAGACTCTACCGTGACTTCGAGAAAGGCGTATGGCAAAAAGAATACCACAAGAAACTCATCATCAATCATAGCCTGTACATAAAATAACTAACAAAAAAACTGAATTTTAACATCAGATTACACAGTGGTTACAATAAATGTCAAATTAATAACATATATGTATATAAAATACATGTATATGTCGTATAATACATATATAAAATATATAGGTACCTATACAACATTAAATACAGTAAAAAAATCCTTCTAGTAAGCCAATGTACATGAACTGCTGAGTGTATTATGCCAGCTTGCATCACTATACTCCAAAGCCAAGCTCCATAAGTACTCACACTAGGAAAGTCCCCCTTGTGTTGATGTTGTGCATCAGGTCATACCTCTTCATGTCAGTGTCTAGTGTTCCCGTCAGCGATATAGCCGATGCATTGTTCACAACTATGTCTATCCCATTGAACTGGAACAAGTGGAAATGTTCATTATATGCATGCAAGTATTTTGTATATATATATATATATATATATAATTAATTGTTTCAGGCGTTACTTTGCGGAAATCCATATTAAAGGAAATTATTTGAAATTATTTTGCTTATAATTCCCGCTACATTAGGTCGATGAAGGAAAATAACCTCCACCAACATTCAAAACCAAAATTGTAAACATTAAGTAACTTAGGGATTACATATTTGCAAGTTACCTTCTTCACAGCATCATCAACAGCTTTCTGCACCTGTTTCTCATCACGCACGTCCACGATGCATGGCAACGCCTTGCCGCCCAGTGCTTCAACTGCAATTAAAACAAATTCAATAGCTAACATGCAATATTTCACACGTATAAATAATTGTTTGTTTTCATTTATAATCAATTTTTACAAATGTTTAATTTATGCATTTATTGAAATTTAAATTTAAACTTTGAATATCAAGTTTTTGTGGAAAAAAAAACAAGATAATCAATAAAGAGTTCAGTTATATTTTTTGTAATACAATCCTTTTATTAAAAACTTTATCAAAAAGTAACTAAGACCAATTCATTGCATCTTTATCACTTGATAATCTGAGTAATTCACTTAAAAATAGATTTTACATATATATATATGGATAAGTAATAATTGAAAAGATTGAAAGGATGTACTTTGTAACAATTACAATAGAACACGTAGATACATTGTTTATCTTATCAAAGTATATAAGGCAAGTTATGGACAAAGTTCAATGTAACGGCTAATAGACATATACATCCTGTTTATAACTGTTAGGGATCAATCAGACAGGTTTGGAGTTGTTACCATGGGCCATTGAAAACAAAACACATCTCAAGTTTAGAAAAGAGTACAAAGTCCATTTTAAAAATAAACACAAACATATTTTTATATAACTAAATGATCAAGCACATTTTAAAGATTCTATAAGCCCTCCTAAGCGATTTAAAACTGATGGAATACATACTTTCCTCAGCTGTTGAATAAATAGTTCCTGGTAACTTCGGATGTGGCTCAGCGGTTTTGGCGGCAACAACGATATTCGCGCCATCCTTGGCGGCTTTGAGAGCTATAGCCTTGCCGATGCCACGGGAAGCACCAGTTATAAACAGCGTCCGACCAGCCAATTTTCTAATTTAAACAATAATTCGCAAAAAGTAGAACACCAACGTAAACACTTTTTAAACGTCGCTTTTAAATGGAACTCACCCCGTGTTCGCCACTAAACTCATGTTGCCGTCTGAAAAGGTGCGTGTATAATTGTATAATAAAGGAATGTTCATATAATAATTGGCTTTTGTAAATGAATAAACGTTTAGTAAACTTTGAACCGCGTTGACAGCTCAAAGTTGAGTGACATTCCGAGTCTTGGCAAGTTGGCGTTGCTACTAACCTTACAGCCAATAAGTCAAAATAATTCCAGTGTTGCCGGAATAAAAGAACTAAATTCTTAAGTAAAGTATTGTAGACATGAAAATGTATTTAAAAAGCAGTTAACTAAAATATAAAAGCAGATGGCCGAAGTTATTTAAAAATACTCATAACCAGACGCTCAAAGGTTATTTTATTAGTTAATTATTTCGAATATGCAAATAATAATTACCATTCTTCATTTTTAAAATTAATTCACAAACAACGAACACGTCGCACGATCGACGACAAATCCCACTGTTTAAACAAACTAAATAAATGTTAATGAAAGATAATAACAGACAAGTGTGGATTAATTATGTCATTGTATTGATAATGGCGATTGCGATAATATTATGGGCTGTCAATTTATTTATTAATTATAAAACTGCACTTTCTCAATACAACAGTTTCGGTAGATTATTTATTTGTACAATGTCAAAATTAAGAACTTTTTTTTTGTTATTAAATTAACAGTACGATTCCCAATAGTCTCATACTAGGCAATCCCTGACACGTGGGACTCAAAACCAAACTAAAAATGGGTCATCCATAAAATACGTCACACATTAAGAGGGAGAGAGGGTCAAGGAAGTGTGACAAAGGGGGGAGGGGTCCTACATTTGAAAATATACAAGTATTAAAACATTATTTCGTCAATTTTCATGACTGTTTGATTTGATGTTGGTTTTGTGTTTTGTTTTTAGCTTCAACGAGGTCCGACAACCGACTAGTGTGAACAGAGGCGTCGACATACGATTAAAATCCGGACCCGACAGCCGACAAGTGTGAACGTAGCGTTAGTTTTATTGAAAAAATAACTTAAATGGAAAAAAAATTTAATAATTGCAAAATATGTGATGTCACACTAGGTAGGTAGGTCTCACAAACGCGATCAGCTGTACCAAAGACGGGGGAGGGGTAAACAAATCATGAAATCCGATAGGAGCTCATAATAAAAGACAAATATAGTTTTAAAACGCATATATATTTGACGTGCGTCGGTTCCATCTAAACCACTATTATTTGACAATCTAAAATAGAAACTAAAACAATCATAAGACATTTCAATTAGGCTTTGCAATTAAATGAATTCCAAATGTAATATTGTGGTTTCTTTTAACAATACCCTATTGCAGGGGTCGGCAGACCGCGGCTCGCAAGCCGCATGCGGCTCTTGCCATATGATTATCTGGCTCTTCTTACAATACAATAGTATATAATAAAGTTCATGTTGCGGCTCTCTGAAGGCATGGAAAAATCTACAAACTTAATATTCGGCTCATCTGGTTGATAAGTCTGCCGACCCCTGCCCTATTGTAATATAGTAAATGCATTTTAAACACGAATACATGCAAATTCAAAATAAGTTTAGATCGTCGAATTATTATATATGACAAACTTCTTTACAGCAGTTTTTCATACAACTGAATAATATATCACCGGGAGTTGCTCTTATACAGCAGATTTATTATATACTAGCTTTTACCCGCGGCTTCGCTCGCATTTAAGTCATTAAATAAGTTCAATAGAAATGAATTAATATGATTCCAAACAGCTGAAACTATAGCCAGTTGGAAATTATAGTAAAAAATCAATTATTTTTTTAAATAAAAAAGTATCCTATATCACTTCTAGTGGGTACCTCCAAAAATATGTGTACAAAGTTCCATGATGATCAGTTAAGTAGTTGTTGCGTGAAAACGTAACAAACTCACATTCACATTTATAATATTAGTAGGGATTATTATGACATTAGTATGTGAGTGGACAATGCCAGTATACAGCAGCTAAATCAAAATTTAATTTATACTTGTATTTATTTTGACGAGTAAAATCACTCTATTGGAGCCCAATTACTAAAAGTAAATATATATCGCAGCTACTTGACTTGACTTGACTTGACTTGACTCAAAAGACTAATACCAATAATTATCATTAGTCTATCAATTTCTATGTCTCATTTACTATATTACAATAGTTAATAAAGCTAAATTCCCAAAGTAGAGGTCGCGGGCGAGTATTGAGTGGTTCCCAAAATGTAATATGGATGTATTAATAGAACAGTCCTTATTCATATTGGTTCCAATTAGAACAAATTTTTGTTAGACGGACCGGACCCAGTCAACTTTGAGAACCACTGCCATGGAGGATTGAACTTAATCCGTTCATTTAATTTAAATTTCTATCTACACATATGAGAACACAACACTATCTAAAATTGGTACTATTTATTAGCGCTAATTTCTAACAAAATATATTTCGCATGCGTTCATATTCCAGCTGACGTGCGCAAGAGTGGAATTTATGCGTCACATGATTTCAATAGAACTAAATTACTTTTTATAATGTGTTATAAGGAGCTAAATCTACATAATATTGGACGAATGCGTGAGTTCGTGTCACTTTAAAAGAATTCATTTGTTATATTAAGTGACGTTGGTTGTGAAATGTGCGCACGCGGCAATGGAAAAATAGCACGAACTTACGCACTCATTTCATATAAAAACAATAGTAAACATGATTTTTAATTAATTACTATTAAAAACTTTTGTACATACTATAAATAAAATATACAATCTCTATACAATACAATGTAATCTAAAATTCATTATGTTTTTAAATTATAAAAATATAAAAAATCGAGTATTTGCTTCACTACAAAATACAGAATGTAACCATTAATACTTTCAGAGATCGATCGGAGCTCGCTTCCTTCATAAAAGTAATATTATATTTTCAATATATATCTCTATATATAATAATAAAAAACAATCTTATAAACAAAACTATATATATAAATGAGCACACGGGACGGCTAAATTATACTCTTTGTTCCAATTCAATTTACATGGGGAACATTCCTTCTTCGAGATGGCAACCCTGTCATCCTACGAGATATGCTGGCAACACTTCTTCTGTCTATTATATGACATTAGGTTGAGTGATTATCTTTTCTTTGATTTCAATAAAAATCCACGAATTATTTTCAATTGCGAGCGTGTGAGGCTAGTTTTTCAATGAGCAACCAGCTAGGATAATTTTAGGTAAATAAAACTCGAATATAACAAAACTTGAAAAACTAGCCTTACATATCCCATTTGTCTGTAGTAAGTATCTCTGACATTAATATAACATATATTTATATATATAAAACAATTTAATTGGTTGTTTCAGGCGTTACTTTGCGGAAATCCATATATGAAAGGAAATTATTTTGCTTATAATTCCTTCATAGACCTAATGTAGCGGAAATTATAAGCAAAATAATTTCCTTTATAAAACAATTATTGTTTTACTATATATATAATCAATATTACTTGATATTAATCCTCTAATTCTAGTAATAACATAATTTGTCATGTTAACGTAATTAAAACAATTCTATGGCAATAATGAGAACATTCGCTTACAGGTCAGGTTCACTGCAACCTATATGAAAGCAGGTTGTTTGGCAGAGTGGTTGAGAGCCGCCAACACGTCGTGTTTCAGTCGCACATACAGCCGACCCTTCCTCCATGGATTCTGCAACTGGAGAGGCCTGAAATCATCCCTCAGGCATCTCTCCCTCGCACCGATGACTGCAACTAAACAGAAGTCCTGCAATCTCTCTGCCTCATACACAGGTCCCGCTTTCCCTTTGAGCACTGCGGCCATGTTCAGTTGCTTCACGACCAGGTCGATGACCTCTCTCGCCGATGTCCGCGGAGTCACGTGCAACTTCAACGAAGTCCCCGCCGCCAACCCTGTCTCGTATGCGGCAAATACCTGAAAATATATTCTTTGTTGTAATTTTAATTTTAAAAAGCTTGGACATAATCTATGTCATTTTATGTTTACCCTTAGGTATACAATAGGATGACAATGCCCCTATACAGCAGCTATTCTTCTACATCATAGTAAATTTATTATGACATTAGTATGTAAGTGGACAATGCCAGTATACAGCAGCTAAATCAAATTGATATTTATTAAATTAGTAAATTTATTTCATTTATATTTGTACGAGTAGGTATATGTATTGACGAGTAAAAGCGTTCTATTGGAGCCCATTTATTAAAAGTAAATAAAATAATAATAATTTTACCATAGTATATACTCTGTCCAATGTTTTATGTAATGTATGTATTGTGTACTTATATTTAGTTATTATTTTATTCACATTGCACCAAATATGACCGCTCACACCGACAAAGGTTAGCTGGTAGAAGCTCGCCTATGTGAAAAAAATATCTATTTTTTTTGCAATAAAATTATTTATTTATTTATTTAATACTCCTAAAATTGTTACTCATAACCTTGAATAACTGACCTGCAATATGCCAGGTTCACCAGATATCTTCTTCTCTTCATCAGCCGTCTGTTCCGCCTCAATCTTCTGTCCAGTATCAGTGTAGTCTACATTAGTCATGCTCTTGGAAGTGATTACTTGTCTATGCTTGGATTGCGGACGATTCCTCACTTGCACGGACGAGGCTATGGGGCAGCTTTGAGACTCAGAATCGCTGGATAAACTCTGCACAGACACATTCCGGTCAACACTGATGGTGCTGCCCATGTAGCGGCCCTGAACACCCAGCAGAGGACTGGAGGTCGTCGACATGTTGATGCTATGAGGGCGTTGCTTCTCCTGATTCAATGCTAGCATGTCCTCACTCCGGGAAGGCGGGAGAGATGCTATATTCAAGCTATTATGAGAACCAGATGACTTTATATCGAATTGGGAGTTGCTACTTAAGTAATTATCACTGGATTGTGTCAACTGCGAGTCCGCGCTGCATTTCCTAGTGGTCAGATACTGAGTGCTCAGATTCAATGTGGACACGGAGGTCTGCCTCGGTGCCAGCTGTTGTTCCGACTTACTGAACTCATGATGCAGGTTCCCATGACCGCCGGCCGGCCCTGGCCAGGAGCCTCTGCCCGGGGAGCTCTTCTTAACATCTCGCGATGGTATTTGCAACAGATCAACTTTCAGATTCGAGTCTTTATCGCCGTCCTGCTTCGGCGCTCGTTCCAATATGTTTTTGAGTAATATTCCCGCTGATGGCGTCGCTTTATCCTTGTCTCTCGCGAATCCTATCAGGTCCATTAGCCAACGTTCCGATTTCCAAACGGTGTTCAGATTATTTTGTAATTCTTCTAATTTGTTTAATCTCTCTTTGGCAGTTTGCAATTCCGAGCAAGAGAACGCTTCCCTGTGCGAGTGCGCGGCGAGGGTCACCTCCAGTTCCAGCATACAGCTCAGCTTGGAATATTTGTTCAGTATATCCGAGTGGTATGTCTGCAGATGTATCATTTCGAACGCCTGTATGGGCAGAGTGAGCAAGTCCTGCTTCTGTGACAGCACGTCTGCTTGCCCTGGCACAGAGCACGCGAGCTCGGCGGGCGGGCATATCATGATGAAGCTGACATCATGCGTCAGTTCAATCACCTCCAAATCATATATCCTATGTGACGTGGCTGTACCTCGCTCCACGTCCATGTCTTTGAGCAGTTGCGTGGCCGCCTTCGATATCATGTCCACGAACATCTCCTGCGACTCCGATGGCGTCTTGTCAGCTTTGGCATCTTCGATTGATAATATATTTGTGTCTGTCGCTGATATTGATTGACTTTTCAAATAATCCCATTCTTCACTGAAATATTAATAAAAACGTAATTATAATTTTTTTATTGATAGCCCGGCATGTGACCACACTTCGCCTGATGTTAAGCTAGAGTGCGATCCATGAGCATAGACAACTGTTACCACATGCCATGCTGGCTTGAGGAGACGAATGTGCTCTGTCCAAAGTAACAGGGCAATGAACAATACTATGAATAATGATACTCACGCTGACACATGTGGGTTATCCCGCAGTCGCTTGTGCGGTGGCACGTTGGGAGCCGAGGCCGGTGTCACTATGCGCACTACCTCCACAGACGACTGCAGCTTCAGATAGCCCAGGTACAAGCCGCGCGGCAATCGCACGTGGCATACCTGCGATGGCATTACTACTTTAGGACGACGGAACAAAAAACAATAATATATATGTGATGGTCGATGCTACAGGCCGAAAATACTTTGTATATTTTCTTATTATAATACTTGGTGTATTAGAATTGAATGTAAGAGCATGCAAGCGACTGTGCTTAAATAAATCAATATTTATTTAAGAAGATTTGGGGTTTTGACGTTTTTTCTGTCACTGTTATCTTTCCTGTTTTTCTGTTCTTTTTATTGCCACAATGCATTGTGATGTACATGAGGTTTTGCCCAAATACTCAACATTGGCAGAATTGTCATAATTATATTTTTAATCCGTTTTAATCAGCAATATGTTTTCACCTGTCTATACTGCCTAACTCTGTTGACTTCAGTGAGTAACAAATCTCCCGCGTTGAGGTCACTCCCGCTCGGAGTGGGCACTCGTCCGCACCAACGGCAGTTGACCGGGATCTTAGCGCGGGCCTCACCCGCCAGCACCAGGACCACAGTGCCATGGCGATCACGGAGAGGCTTATGGTATACTGTGCCTGAAAAATGCAATTCATAATACTTGTTCCTTGCGAGATAACTACCATAATAATGTTAAATAATAAAGCTTGGACATAAGCAATGTCATTTTATGTTTACCCTTAGGTATACAATAGGATGACAATGCCCCTATACAGCAGCTATTCTTCTACATAATAGTAGATTTATAATATATTATTATGACATTAGTATGTAAGTGGACAATGCCAGTATACAGCAGCTAAATCAAATTGATAATTAATAAATTTATATTTGTATTTGTATTGACGAGTAACAGCGCTTTAAAAAATGCATACCCAAGTCCTGCAACCCCAATGCGGATTGCATTTGAACAATAGCGTTCAGTAGTTTCAGCCTGAAATGCAATGAGGATGACGTGTGCTTCTCCATGTCTGTGCGCAATGACTTCACTTCATCCCAGGCGCATGATACCTGCCAATTACATTATTCAACTTATGAAGACAATATATACCATTTTGATTTTAAAAATATTTATTTATAAAGCCTACCTACAAAATTACATTAGAACTACATCCCTTTACTAATATAAATGTGAATGTGAGTTTGTTTGTTACGTTTTCACCGAACAACTACTTGAGCGATCATCATGAAACTTTGTACACATATTTTTGGAGGTACAAGTCCAACTGGCTATAGTTTCCAATTGACTATAGTTAGAATGATCTCTGATACTTATTTAATGACTTAAATGCGAGCGAAGCCGCGAGTAAAAGCTAGTATTCTATAAAAAAAGGACTACTATTATACTACTAAATGAAATTTTAATTGTAGGATAGGACATCATGCTCGAGGTGATAAAGGGATAGATACTACACTTGTAATAAAATTACAAAAATACATAAAAAACAAGAACCAAATAGATGTAAGGAAGAGGGGAGAAATCTAATGTAACCTTGCTCATTATTATAATTCTTAGTGTAATATCAATTCCAAGATTAGTTTGTGGACCCAATTATGTAATAAGAATATTAGAGATGTTTCGACTTGTCGGCGACTAATCAGTGGGCTTATCACGAATTTAGTCTGGCTTTCGAATCGAGCTGTCACAAGTAAAACGAATCCGTTAGCAATCGGGATCATGAATTTTTACTAACGAGCACCAGCAGTCTATCAAATGAACGAAAGATCGAGACGTTCGAAAATTAACAAAAAGTATCTAAAATATTGTAGTTCCAAATCCGCACGCGGTGGTGCTGCTCAAATTTCCACACAAATCGCTTGAAGCGAACTCGGTTCGAAAGCCAGACTAAAATTCGTGATAAGCCCACAGTAAAGAGCGCTGACTATCCGGCTTCTTACTTTGTGTCTATTTCTCAATAAAATGTATGTGTTACTTCCTTGTAAAGAAAACATATTGATGACATCAAACAAAACTAATATTTTAATTAAAAAACAAAATAACAATATCTAATGTTAATTTCTATGGTCAAACCAGTGAGCTGCAAAACTCAAAAAACTTTCTTTGTTATTTATATTTGTACACATATCAGTAGTAACTGAAATAAAGTACAATAAAAAAGTACAGTTGAGGAATGATGTTCTCTGTGAAATGCATTCTGCCCTGTATGTTATATTTTGGTTTAACTTCGATCGAGTTTCTAAAGCCTTACGAGACTTGCGCGCGAATCAGCTGTAAACGAAGCGTCACAGGAGTCCCCTAAACCGTAATCGACATCTCTAATGAATATTTGTTCCATGATCTCGGCTCACCTTCATGAGCCAATGGAAGTCGGCGTATATGCAGGTGGGATACGTCTCGTCCACTTCAATGACAGGTATGAAATCTTCGTTTGTTAGCAATACTTTGTCATCATTGTTTATTATGCAAGCCAAATACACGCCTCTGAAACAAATTTTATTTTTATTTATTAGAAAAACTTACAGCTAAATACATACAGATGGGAATAAAAAAAAAACAATTAACCCATTACTTCCCAAGCGTCGAAAACATTGGAATTTTTTGGTGAAATCTTTAAATTAAGTTCATAATACGTTAAGAAAAAATAATATGACAAAAAAAAATTCTTTAACACTGAATCAGCCTGTCCTATAAAATATGACAATGGGGATATAAATTATATTTTGTATTGGGGAAACCAACTAGGTATATCTGTCTAATAGGAATCTAGGTAGATTCCTTCTTACTTGCACAATACTACTACAGTGTGTTAAAATTCCTTGCTCAACCGAACGAAGAAAGAGTTTTCTTCTATAGTTAGTAGAATCAATAAAATACACACACATATGTAACCGCAACTAACTAACTAACTAAGAACTAACCTCCTTAAGTTCTTATGAAACTTAGTGTTGGGCGTGAATAACTGTTTAATGGTTGTTTTCTTCTGCCGCTGCCTGTACGCGGGTCGTACGCGCAGTGACGTCACCGCAGAGTCCAGAGCCACCAAAGCCGTATGCGCAGACGACACGCCGCGGCCTCCAGACGATATGTCACGCCAACCTGACATTTATTTATTTATTTAATGGGTCCACAAACAGGGCTCTACAACTAGACTAGAAATTAATATCACACTAGGAATTATAACAATCCAATTGTAGGTCCTATGCACAGTGAACACTGCATGCACTAACATTGCAAAACTTTACACTTAAGTCAAAAAAAATAATATAGTCATTCATTAATCAAATCAAATAAAAAATATAGTTATTTAAATGTCAAAATTAAATTATAGAATTACAATTACACATTGCAATTCTGAATTTAATAACTGTAATTATACATTTACAACGCATACTAGCTGTTACTATGAAGTTTAAATTTTAACATGAAAAAGCAGTTATTGTGACATAACTGTAATAGTTAGACATCACACACTTTTTTGTAGATATTGATGTCCTCTATAAAACTGTAGTACATCACTTTGCTCTAATGTCAATAATTTCACACTTTGGGTTTTCATCCGGATTTTTAAAAATATTCTATAGATTATGTTCATCAGGGATAATGTAAGATTCTAATGGTAAAAGAATTTTTCAAATCGGTCCAGTAGTTACAGAGCCTATTCAATACATACAAACAAACAATCAAATGTTTCCTCTTTATTATATTAGTATAGATATAAGGCATAATACACTCACTGCTAGGCACAACACTTCTCGGTGTAGAGACATTGTAATCACCATGACCCTTGATGTTTCCAGCTGTGACGCGGAAGAAGTACCTCCTGCCTCGAGTCAAGCCCGATATGAGCACTGTTGTCACGCTCCCCGTCACGGATGCAGAGCGACTGCCACATATGTTGGAGAAATCACTACGAGACGACCATTCCACTGAAAACATTCGCTTTTTATTATACCAGCCATTCTCAAAGTGTGTTCCGCGGAACCCTAGGGCTAAAATACTGCAAAAAATACCTACCAAAGGGAGATTATAAGGTTACATCTAAATAATACGTAATATTACATTGCAATATGATTATTCATAAATACATATAAATCAGTTTTTCATAATTATATTAAGGCTTTTTCCTTCGCCAAAAAAGTTTGAGAACTGCTGTATTATGGTAACAAACTAGCATGTTGATCGCTTTACCACAAATGCTGTCAACTTTATATATAACTAGCTTTTACCCGCGGCTTTACTCGCATTTAAGTCATTAAATAAGTATCAGAGATAATTTCAATACAAATGAATCAATATGATTCCAAACAGCTGAAACTATAGCAATATAATATTTTATTTTTTTAAATAAAAATTATCCTATGTTACTTGTAGTACTTCCAAAAATATGTGTACAAAGTTTCATGATGATCGGTTAACCGTTAAGTAGTTGTTGCGTGAAAACGTAACAAACAAACTCACATTCACATTTATAATATTAGTAGGGATACATACCTTTATAGTTAGTAATCATTGTTTGCATATTATTATGTGCGAGCGAGACGGCGACACTGTGGGAAGAGCACACCTCTAACAAGGGAAAGAGAGGAGACGACGGCGGACGAAGTTGCTGATAGCCGAGCACCAGGCGTCTGGAATGACACAACCATCATATACCCGTAGTAAGAAAAAG
The DNA here is from genome assembly GCA_028551675.1 of Tineola bisselliella. NCBI lineage: Eukaryota > Metazoa > Arthropoda > Insecta > Lepidoptera > Tineidae > Tineola > Tineola bisselliella. The sequence continues at coordinate 12,991 of JAPWLS010000979.1, read as the reverse complement.
ATGTTTTCTTCTGTCTCTATTTCTCAAGCACTATCTTGACACGCATAATAATGATGCATTAATTGTTTAATTTATTTTATACTAGCTTCTACCCGCGGCTTCGCTCGCATTTAACTTATTAAATAAATATCAGTGAGATCTAAAATAATAAAGTGGCATCTAACCTCAAAAACTCAAATAGTTTTATACTGCATATATAAAAATTACAGACGGAAATAAAAATAAATATAGAAAAATTCCAAACAGCTGAAACTATAGTCAATTGGAAAATTTAATAAAAAGTATCCTCCTATGTTACTTCTAGTACCTTCAAACATATGTGTACAAAGTTTCATGATGACTGATTAGGTAATTCTTGCGTGAAAACGTAACAAACAAACTCACATTCGTATTTATAATATTAGTAGGGATAAGTATTTATTGATATATTTTGATATAATCAGTTGTTACTTTGCGGAAATCCATATTAAAGGAAATTATTTTACTTATAATTCCCGCTACATTAGGTCGATGAAGGAGAATAACCTTCACCAACATTCAATAACTTGTCTCGACACGTTTCGCCACTTCACGTGGCATCATCAGGCTACGTGCGGTCGCTTCGGCTTCGCTTCGATATTATATGTATGTACTTTGTTTTTATATATTTTATTTTGTATTATGTGCCAATGTTTTTTATAATGCAATAAAGAATTATTATTATTATTATTACATACTTGAGTGCCCTGACTCTTCTGTCCCAGTGCTGGGCTTGTTTGTCTCTTTCGGAGTTGACTCCTCCAGCACATCCCGTGGTACCAGTGCCACTGCCAGCTGATGATCTGCATTAAAGTACACCAATAAACTATTTACATCTGACGCCGACTGAAGCGACAACACTACTCATGGGCAGATTTTTTTTATTTACTTTTAGTAATTGGTCTCCAATAGAGCGCTTTTACTCGTCAATACATATACAAATTTAAATGAAATAATTTATTGCAATCAATTTGATTTAGTCCACTTACATACTAATGTCATAATAATATATAATAAACCTACTATGATGTAGAAGAGTAGCTGTTGTATAGGGTCATACTATCATATTCCTTTGGGTAAACAATAATGACATTGGTTATGTCTAAGCTTTTTTATCTATAAGATATTCATCTAACGTGTAATATGATTTTTATGATTTTCTTGAACTGATAAAGAGGGAGGCTACTAATATCATCGGGCAGCTTATTATATGACTTTATGCCAACCCCGATTAAACAACGACTCGTTTTACGGAATGTGCAGCTTATTTGAGCTGCGAGTATTTCTGACAGACATATCACTGTTTTTGAGGAAGTTAACTTTATTTTTGTGAACGTATATTACGTGAGAGGTGTTGGTATTCGGAATGCTAAGTTATTGTGATAATAATATATGCTTAACAGTTAACAGTTACCTTGTGCACGAGGCATCATCTCTGCAGGCTCTCTCGGGAGCACAGCCGGTCACCTCTTGCAGCCTGCTTTCAGCCTCGCGCGACAACCTTCTTAGATGAGCACCCAACGCTTCAGAATTTTTAACTGAAAATAAACCATTAATAAGAATTCTTTATTCACAATTGTAGGAATAAGAAGTAATTTTAATATGTTAAAACAATATTCAGAAGTCGCTTCAGTGTAATTTGATGTGTAATCACCTGAAAATTACTTGAGAAAGTATGCTCCACTAAATTTCAGTTTCAAGCTTGCTTTGACTGGACTAAAAGCCTCAATAATAGAAAAAAAATGCAAATTAATGTTTAAACTGGATGTTTGATATATAACTATATGCAACATATTACTATTTTATTTTGATTACTGTCCAATGGTTGTCGTATTTGACGATTTATTATTAACTAGCTTTTACCCGCGGCTTCGCTCGCATTCAAGTCATTAAATAAGTATCAGAGATAATTTCAATAGACTGAATCAATATAATTCCAAACAGCTGAAACTATAGTCAAATGGAAACTATAGTTTATTAGTTAGTGTCCTATGTTAGTTCTAGTACCTCCAAAAATATGTGTACAAAGTTTCATGTTGATCGGTTGAGTAGTTGTTGCGTGAAAACGTAACAAACAAACTCACATTCACATTTATAATATTAGTAGGGATTAGTAAATAATTATTATTGCATAAAATGTAATAAAACGCACTTAAGTAATGATCAGGTATCATACAGGCTTTAGACTGTAACCCATAAACAAAGGTAATTTCTACTGCAAAGAAACCTAATAACGAAGCCTCTAACTGAAACTAAAGCCCAAAACCGAAACAAGTCCAATCACAACAACTTTACTCAGGCCGACTTGAACTGAAAAAAAAAACTCAATTTCAAAGTTGAAAACTAAACTGAAACTTCAAGAACTATTTATTTACTTCGCTCTATTACTTTGAAACTACAAAACAAGTTTCCTAAATTATGATTTATTATTTTTAAAAAAATCCAATTAGACTTATGAAACTCCCACGAAGTCCTACTCAACACTCAATTTACAGTAAGAAAGAAAATATGTTCTTACATCTGGAATGTGCTATCAGTATCAATAACCTTTGTTTATTTATTTATTTATTTATAAAGCCTACCTACAAAATTACATTAAAACTACATATTATAAAAAGGACTACTATTATATAAACTAAATGAAATTTTAATTATAGGATAGGACGGCATGCTCAAGGTGATAAAGGGATAGATACTACACTTCTAATAAAATTACAAAGATACATAGAATTTAAAAAAAAAAAAAAACATCATTATCATTTAATTTATCTGAAGTAATTTTTTGTTCATGACTTTGCTCCCAGAGTGGCTCTGATTTCATTCAGTGTGGTAACGAGATATTGGCAATCTCGATTGGTTTTATCTATTGCTTCATATTTTCAGTGATTCGGACTCATGCTGATGATGCAACGAATAAATGTATGGAGTTATTCACTATTCACAAACAAATTATCATCAACTTTAATAATAATGTCGTTTAGTAAAACAACCAAAGCACAGTCGAGCCAGTGAGATACATTTTGTACCAAATTTACAAGCAAAAATATGTTGTTTTTTTTTATTACTAGACCTAATTTTGTATATTTTTTTTATAAAGTTTGTTGTTTTGCTCACGATAAACAAAGAAAACGTCTGAAGACAGTGGTTCTCAAACTTTTTTTTACTATAGTTTCCAATTGACTATAGTTTCAGCTGTTATTAGGTGTCACTTTGAGGTTAGTTATTAGGTGAAACGGGATAATTTTGCGTCCCCAAGCTTTTTTTGGGGACACCGGGACGAACGGCAAAAAAGTCACGTTAATTATAATGCAAGATGCGTTCGCAGGTGCAAGTGTAAGTGATTGCAATCACGCGGTCGCCTTCACTTTCACGAATCACATGCGAACATTCAACAATAATTAGTAAGAATTAAGAACATAATAAATAATGGAGTAATGTATAGTAAATATGTACATACACTGCGTTCCCTCTTTGGCACCAAATTCCAATAATATTTTCGCCAATTGTCTGTTGCTGGCCAGCACGGCGACGTCCAGCGGCGAGAGGCCGTCCGCGTTCAGGCTGCAAACAATCTAGTTTAGAGCCGGCATAGTGGTAACGAACACACTTCTTTCAACCTTTCATCGTCTCACAGACCGCTCGCAGTTTATTTAAAATTTAATGTTAAATTGCTTAAAATATATAAATAAATAAGTTTGATTAACACTAGAACTACCAGTCGGTCAAAAAAACGTAATTATTGTAAAAAAGTTTACATAAAAGTCATGTGAAAAATTTTCGAAACCGGTCATATTGACCGGTTGGTAGTTCTAGTGTTAACATATGTTAAATCGTTAATTCTGATGCCTCTAAATCAGTGATTATAACCAATGCGTTCACGTTAGATGTTACCACAAAACTTTCAACAGCATCAACCCTTAGCTGCTCACCTATTAACGTCGACATCCGTTGACTCGAGAATATTCCTCGCCTTGTCGACATAGCCATGCTCCACCGCAGCGAATAGTGCTGAAACAAGAACTGACATCAATCACGATTATTAGCAACGAGAGAGCGAGGCAGAGATATACCTAGACAGAGAGAGAGTGTGTGTGTGTGTGAGATGGTAGTTAATGAAGTAATAAAAACAAAAATTAAACAAAGAATAAATTCGTATTGCGCTGAGTATGAGATTTGTACTATAGTAAAGATCGTTAATTTTAAACTACAGGCAGTCCTCGAGTTACGTTACGTTTTAACACTATTCCTCAAGCATACGTCAATTGTTTCGATATGCGACATAGGAGAATTCACTTGTGCGAAATTTCGTTTCTCCAAACACGACTTTGTTGTTGCAACCATTGCATCCAGGAGTTATTGCGTCTTTGAACCTAACCCTTGGATTTTCGTTGCGTTACGTCGCTTTGTTGCTTATTTCGAGAACCTAACATGCCGTAAGTACTGCCTGTATTGTATTCAGAGGCGGCTCGTCCTAAAGAGCGCTGGTACAGTGCACTCCCACGAAAATTACAGCGGCGTAGATATAGGTACTATAATATAGGTACTATTGTATAGGCATAGTAGAATAGAATGAATGTAATGTAAGGATAGTATGTATTATGAAGAAATATAGATCACTTCTGTAATTTTCGTGGGAATGCACTGCACCAGCGCTCTTTAGGACGAGCCGCCTCTGATTGTATTTATAGTTAAACTTCACCAATCTTACTATAGTACAAAACCCATACTCATCACAGAAACCCGCTGCAAGAATTAAAAGTCCAACTGTTTTAATAATCAAAACCTATTTTTATGCAATTACATTAATAGAACAATATATGTAATTTTGTTCACTTGTTTTTTTATACATATACAGTGTAAATCCTACATAACGACACTGTCGTTAAATGGAATTAGAAAAGTGGATTCGACGCTTTAGGGAGTTTGTCGTTAAATCGAGTGACGTTGCATGGAGTTAAGATTGTATGTATAAATAAAACTTTTAAGAAAACAATGCGACTTGAACGTATATAGCATTCGTGCCGCAGCAATAATGCAGCAATAGATTTCAAACGTTGTTTTTAAATTGACATTACACTATTATAAATTTGAAAGGCTTTACTAAAATTACTATTAACACATTAAAGGCGGGAGATTGACGTAAGTATGCTAGGTAACGCGACGACCGCTCCGCTTCGTGTTTCGTCCTAGAGCGGGCGATATTTTGTGTAATCATAAAAAAATTACTTAAAACTACAAGAAATATTAAAAAAAAAAGACTAACAGTCGAGATAAACTACGACTCCAGCCTTTAACGTGTTAATAATAACATAACATTCAAAAGGAACATTGATTAGAAAACAGAGAGACGCAGAATTCCCGCAACAAGTGAGTAAAATATAAAAGAAATAAAAGAAACTAAAAATAATAATAAAATGTACCATGTAGATGGATATTGACATGCGTCACTCTCCCATTGTCACGCTGGCGACGGCGGTGCTTGTCCGGCGGGGGCAGGGGCGGGCACGCACCCCCGCACCCCTCTGACAGGCCGCCGTACTGCAGCTCTACGCACAACCAACAACATAACATAAATAAAAACAAACAAACAAAAAATATGAAAAAAACAGGCTTAGTAATACGTATATAAAAATATAAAAATGACAGACGGAAATAAAAACAAACATAGAAAAATTCCAAACAGCTGAAACTATAGTCAATTGGAAACTATAGTAAAAAATAATATTTTTTTTTAAATAAAAAGTATCCTATGTTCCTTCTAGTACTTCCAAAAATATGTGTACAAAGTTTCATGATGATCGGTTAAGTAGTTGTTGCGTGAAAACGTGACAAACAAACTCACATTCACAGTTATAATGTTAAGGGATAGTCATACTGTAATTTTATAGGTAGGCTTTATAAATAAATATATCTGAAAGGAGTAGTTCACATGTGCGTGACATATACTAACATAATGTACATCACGCACTACACGCGTATGTGTGGAATGACCTTAATAGTAAATCTGAAAGGTCATTTAACACTAAGACATCTTTCGCGGGTAGATTGCAAAATGAGCAACATAGCGTGAGTGATTATCACATTGAAAGCAAACAATTCAATACGGAACCAATTGCGTAAGGTCTTGAATGAATGCTTCACATAAATACAACCGGTCTAGCACACGACGCAACACTTTCATTGCTATTTGCTACAGATTTCTATTAGTATTTGTAATTTTACAAATTGCAATTTTGTTTTACTAGACTCACTTATGAACCCATTACTTCCCACTGTCCTATTTTTAGGACACTATATTCAAAATTTTTTTTAACCTATGAAATTCGTATTTTTATACTATTCTTCTGATGAAATAATTTTTACGTAATTTTAATGTAATTATTTCAAATTGATCATTTTTGTTGCCTCCAAAAAAAGCATTATTTTCCGATTTTATATATCGTAACAGAAAACAGTAACCAACTTCAAAGTACATAAAACTGACTTCTTAGACTTCTATCAAATATATCTATATATATATATATATATATATATATATATATATATATATATATATATATATATCTATATAGTATAATTGTCATATTTTATAGGACAGGCTGACTTAGGGTTAAAGAACGTATTATGAACTTAATTTCAAGATTTCACCAAAAAATTCCAATGTTTTCGACGCTTGGGACTTAATGGGTTAGTAAAAATAATACATTACCCCCAAAGTCCATAATAGGTCCATATACAATAGTATTTTGAGCGATACACGTAGTAACATAGTTACGCACAACGGAGACGCACTTTGCAATGTGAAAAGGTATTATGTAGAAATAAAACACGTATCCAGTGTTACCAACCCTACTGTTTTGTGTATTGATGCCCCTGTTTTATTCCTAATTTAACTGTTTTTAAATTTGCATTACACTATGCAAATATTGTTTGATAACCACTGCGTAATAAAACGCAATGACACTAGACGGCAGTATCTACTCTTGTTATTTGAAGCCACAGAAAGGCACATGCAGAAATTTAACAAAATGATTCTGAAAATACTGAACATTAGACAATTGAGGATGAAAGTGGAAAATAATTTTACTTTGATTTTTGTTTTTTATTATGTTGTGTTCAATATTATTCCATAACAATGTGAATCCTGGTAACTAATAAAAGTAGGTGATTGTTTTAATTATATGAGGAGAGTATGAAATCTGCCTTTTTTACTTTACCTACTATTCTCTCCTGTTTTTTTATTGGTGAGCTGCTGTTTTTTAGTTTCTTGGGGTTGGCAACACTGCACGTATCAATTAAAAGATATAATTGCAACGTAACAGAGGAAATAGCAGTTCCTGTCAATCTCTGTTCATTGTTCAATTTGTGGAAGTTCAGGCCTAGAGCGTATTTCGTCTGATTTTCATGAGACAAATATCCGTAAATAAAAGCCTTAAATTAATAAATAATTACTTAAAACTTTAATAGGGGCGTTTGATCAAAGAACATTGAAAACAGGGAAAATGTATTATTTTTTTTATCGGCACCTTGCACAACATAGCTTACTAAAACATGTCCATGGCTAAAACACTCAATTTGATTGCGACGTGCGAAAATTTAAAATTCTATTCGAAATGTTGCTTTTATTTGTATTCGATGTGACGGCGTGATAACCTTCCGTTTTTTTGAACGCCATTAATCCGGCCCATAAATAAAATGCGCTGAATTTTTGTACATCATTTGGAAATTTGAATTATCGAAGGTTCAATAGTTCAAATTTATTATCCTAAAAACAATTGAAAGTATAAATATGACAAAGCAATACGCGGAGTAAGAATTTTATCATCCGTAACTATTTTATTGGTACATTCGTTCAAGCTATAACTTATATACCAGGAGGGCCAACCTGCGGCTCTTTGAAGGATTATTCGTGGCTCTCGATAAATGTACCCGAGTTCCCTTTTCATTTTTAAAAAATATTATCGTTCCGTACGTGTTTCAAAAGGTCTTTTCGAAATTACTGGGTAACAAATATGAAAAACTAAATGCAACGTTTTCTTAATACCTTTTAAATACGTATTTGATTGTAGCTCGCGAAAAATTTCAAATTTTGAAAAACGACTCGGGCTATCAAAGAGCTTGGCCACTCCTGCTATATATTTATATATAATTTCTATACATCTATAACGTTATATTACGCGAGTATTATAAAAATAAGTTTTATACAAACTAATAATAACTCCAGTATTTACAAATCCGCTTCGAAGGACCAACAAATGCGGCTTTCTTCAAATTAAAACAAAAATCACAATAACAACCAAAATAAACAACAACACCAACAAACAATACAATACACAATAATAAACAACTGAAAAAATACATCCGGGAAAAAGTATAAAAAAACCTGTATATTTCTTCAGCTTTGTTATTCAATTATAAAAAGTCAAAGGCTTGCTTTCATCGAGTCATTGGAAAATACACTCAAACAAATGTATTTGGAGTTGCAGACCGAAACTTAGGACACCTAACATGTCGCTCCATTGCAGTATCATAATTAGAACTAACAGGTTTCACACGGTTTTGAGCAGAGATGGTGATTGTGTCCCCTCGCGCCGTAAGTGCGTCCGCTAATGAGACACTCTTCGGCATAATTGCAGCTGCAGATAACGCATTTTTAATCGCTCTTTTTCAACACGCATATACCTACTTACTTCTTTATAATATTTTCAATAAGTACAGTAATTATTCGGGATAAACTTGGAAGTAGCCGGGATAACGAGACGAATGTGCCCTGTTAATTTGGACAGAGTACATTCGTCTCCTCAAGCCGGCTGTCTGTGGCAACAGTTGTCTACGCTCATGGACGGCACTCTAGCTTAACATCAGGTAGAATGTAGTCATATAGCCTATGTTCATCAGGGATAATGTAGGTTTTAAAGTAAAATAATTTTTCAAATCGGTTCAGTAGTTTCGGCGCCTATTCAATACATACAAACAGACAATCAAATGTTTTCTCTTTATATATTAGTACAGATTATTGTTTATTTTAGAAGGGAATGGAAGCAAATATCTAACCTAACACGAATTTATCCATGAACTATTGGGAAAGCTGCACTTGATAACCAATAGAGATCGCTTATTAAATAAATAAATTATATTATCTAAAGTGTTTACATAAGAAAGCTGGTAAACTTTCGTTGCGAGTAATTTTTGTGTAATTACGTTTTCATAGTGATTGCGTAAGTGAAGAATTATGTGTGAGAAACTTTATAATAATAGACAGCACCGACACACGACCTTTCCTTGCCTTTTCACTTTGTTAATCTACCAAATTGCGGCCACGTCGACTGCTTTTTACATCCATACAAACTCATTATTATGTCTTAGTGTAGACATTCTCAAAGTGGTGTTCCGCGGAACCATAGGACTGAAATACTGCAAAAAATACCTACCAAAGGGAGATTATAAGGTTACATCTAAATATTACATTGCAATATGATTATTCACAAATACATATAAATCAATTTTTTATAATTATATTAAGGCTTTTTCCTTCGCCAAAAAAGTTTGAGAACCGCTGTCTTAGTGGACGTTTTTAAGTCAAATGAAATCTTAAATAATGCATAATTCATGAAGAGGCTAATCTTATATACTTTTAAGTCATTTCTGAGAACCTTCGACTCAATTCTGGGGAAGTAAATTGCAAAAAATCAACCGTTACCCTTGTTAATTAGATAACACCGTACAGTGTAGGCCAGCAGTTCTCAAACTTTTTTGGCGAAGGAAAAAGCCTTAATATAATTATAAACAACTGATTTATATGTATTTATGAATAATCATATTGCAATGTAATATTACGTAATATTTAGTTGGAATATTTAGATGTAACCTTATAATCTCCCTTTGGTAGGTATTTTTTGCAGTATTTTAGCCCTAGGGTTCCGCGGAACACACTTTGAGAATGACTATATTAAAGGAATTAATTTTAGTGTAGTGTTATGAAACTAAATATTAAGATGTAATGTGTGGGGGGCCGCAAGAGTTTTAACTTAACTTTTTGGCTTTTTCGTGTGTCGCGACATAAAAATGGTTGAGAAACAATGCAGTACGTTATCGAGATAATTGTCACTATTTTGTTTTGTATTGTTTTTAAATTAAGTACTACTTTGGTTTATATGAAATTGTTGAGAGCAGTTTTATTTGGTTTATTGTTAAGTCGGTAACTACTGTATTAGTTTTCTGAACCTAGTACAGGGGCCCTTGCTGTTACGTGAAAACAAAACTATGCAATTTACTATCCACATTTACTTAAAGAAGTACTTTCTGTTCTATTACAGTTCGTAATGTAATACAATATATATATATATATATACAAGTACCTACTATATGTGCCAAGATTTTCCCACGATAGTACGTACGATTATTATGGTGAAACTTTTACTTGATTACTACTTGCATGAACTATATATGTACCTAACGTTATATGAATAAAAACTAATGATAAAAAAGCTTAAATTATTAAACTCTTTACATAAACGACGAGGCAAATTAAGTTATTAAACAGACCAATGGTAATTTCCTCATAATAGCAATTATATTGCAATAATAAATGACGTTCAGCTCCAAATAACGCATTAATATCACACGTTTCACTTTTAAAACCACTGACACAAACTAACATGTCTAGCGTGAAGTATGCTCTATGACAACTTCCCCAAGTCTGTCTGCCTCTATTAGTAAAAGAAAATGCTTGAAATCTGTGGCGGTCGATTCCACAAGCCGAAAATACTTATTTAAGATTTGAGGTTTTGACGTTTAGTGTGTCAGCGTCATCTTTCTTGTTTCTTCTCATCTTTTGATTGCCGCAATGCATTGTCATAATCAGAGGCGGCTCGTCCTAAAGAGCGCTGGTGCAGTGCACTCCCACGAAAATTACAGAACTTATATTACAGCGGAGTAGATATAGGTAATATAATATACTATTGTATAGGCATAGTAGAATAGAATGAATGTAATGTAAGGATAGTATGTATTATGAAGAAATATAGATTACTTCTGTCATTTTCGTGGGAGTGCACTGCACCAGCGCTCTTTAGGACGAGCCGCCTCTGGTCATAATTATATTTTTAATCAATTTTAATCAGCAATATTATTTCACATAAGTATCTCTAAAAATGTATAAAGGTGGATATTTTTTTGTCGTGAATTAAAATTTGGTAATCTCTTATTGGGTTATTGTCCGAACACTCGACATTGGCAGAACTGTCTTCATTAGACATCTGAGACTATTAATAAAGAAGAAGAAAATGCTTCAGGAATGCTTTTTACAGCAAGAAAAATATGTCTTAAATGGTTTAATGAAATAACCATTACTAGTGCAGCCAAACTAAAAAATACGTCTTTTATTGAGGAATTCTGTTATAAATAAATTGTTTTTCCATTTACTGAGGGTAACTATAAAAAGAAACGTCCACACACGTGTCTAAAGCTGCAAGGGCGCGAAGAGGTTATGATTATGACATACTAGCGATCCGGTACGTGCTTCGCTACGTATAAAGTGAAATATAAAAAAAAAATTAATTGAAACATCAAATTCATGCATCAAACAGCATGAATGACATAAAGTTTCAATTTGACAGCACAATCCGCCATTTATTGAATTAATTTGTTACAAAAAATGTGATAAATGAAGAACCGCTCAACCGATTTTGTGCAAACTTCACATAAACTATCTACTAAATAGTCCGAACAAAGCCTAAACATTTGGTTTGGATAGGTGAGCCCGTTCTTGAGTTATAAAATTACAACGAAAAGTGCCACTTATTTTTTATATATATATAGATATATAGATTACGTATTACGTTTTGCTGTTTATTTTATAATATTTTGTCAAGATAACATTAAAATTTACGAGGCACGGAAGTAAATCTGCGAGGGAGCATCATATTCTAAAAGTGTTACGACTCCGTGATAAACGACAATACTCTTCGGCGAAACGAATTGCTTTTTTACGACAATTTCGTAACAGACAGACGGACATCATTCAGATTAGTATGAATATGCAAATATAACACCGAGATAACGTATTTGCGTGTTGCATAACAAGAGAAATGTACGCTGACGACCTGGAGGGAGCACATTCGCCTCCTGGAATAGGCATAGCGAAAGCATTCGTTGTTAATGTCAGATAAGTACATACTGTTATTTAATTACGTGCCATGTTCATTACTTGAAAGGCAACGCGTTAACTAGAAGTAAATAAGCACAAATTCAAGAACGATTCATTATCTTGAAATTAGAATTGTCATTATCCATTTCAATAATAAATACAAAAACTTACTCAATACGTCATTGGACATTGATTTCTTCCTATTCTTCGGCGGAGTGCTATACACGAAGGCTGGGTTGACGCAACCCTTATCAGCCTCCAGCACCATGTCGCTTTCGGAGCCTCTTCTAACACGAGCCGAGATCAGGTCACTCATAGACTTCGAGGACTCGATTTTGCCCAAACCTTTCTCTCTTCTCCTATTGTTCTCTTTTCCAGGTGGAGAATGTATATGTAGCAATGCGGCTGCTTTCGGCGGCACTGCGTCAGGGACCACTGTCAGCTCTTTGGACGACTGGCTCTTGTATTTCTTGTTGCTGAACAGATCGCTTAATTTGCTCTTCTCCGCTTTAACCTTCTGCGGTTTCAGTATCAACTCGACGTCACCTTTGTGTTTGCTCACTTCCTGCTTCCGTTTGGCCATTTCCCTGTCGCTATTCCAGAGCTGTGCCACAGTGCTCCTCTTCAACAGCTGCAGGTCGTCCTGCTCCTTCTGTGCCCTCCATCTGTTGCCGATCATCCGCAGCGACGCCCGTACAGACCTCGTTCTCCGGAGACTGCTTTGGTCTCTCTTGAATCTGTCGAAGACATCCATTGCCCGATGCTTGGGCTTCGTGACTGCGTTTGAAGCATTGCAGGCGACGGAACTCGAGTGACTGTTTAGAA
>JAPWLS010002383.1:0-11936 GCA_028551675.1 Tineola bisselliella | reverse complement strand
TAGCACCCATTTCAATATTTGATTTTTTACAGTGGCAAAACCAAAAAATGCTGGATAATTTTAGGGAAACTACATCTTCAAATGGATACAGATTGGGCTTTGGATTGAAAGAAACAATCATTAGAAAGGGATAACTATATTCTCGTCATGTGTGAAATGAAAGGGATGCAGATATCTCCTTTGCCGTTCACGACGTCGCGATCGTTTCTCTTTCTCTTTTTATCGCTTATATACCTACAAACACTGTATCCATTTGAAAATCGCTGTATAATTTAGTTTTGTTCTGTTACTCACCTCCAATCCAATTCCGTAACTTCTTAAAGGGACAAAACCTTGTGCATTTCGTATTGCCGTCCCTTTTTCTCTTATTAGGTTTTCTCTTTCGTTTTATTTTATCAAAAAACTTATTAAATTTATTATTTATTTTCACTTTATTATATTTTGATTGATTTCTTAATCCCTTTTCTAGTGCATCCGTTTCTGTGAATATTGTTTTGTTAGTATTTATTCTAGAGTCATCTTAAAATCCCGTATTCAGAACTATACTCGAGCATAGATTCACTGAGTAGAGTTCAAAAATTCAAACGTCACTCAGTCGTATGAAACAAAATAGACTAATCACACGATTGAATCATTGTTAGCGTAAATTTTGACCAATGATAATCCATTACAACTGTCTACTATCACCTAGCTGTCATTACGTTCTGTTACATGCCTTATCATTTCAATCGTTACAATTATCATACATGTACATACCGGTTTCATCAACTTTTAATATATCTTCGAACACTTTTACATCATTTTCATCTTTAACTTCTTGTTTTGCTACCGGTTTCTCTATAACGTATTCTCTGCCAGTATCACTGTAGTGGTCATCATTTGCTGGTGATTTCAATGATATTGTTTGCGATTTATAGAATTTCCTCGGAGTCGTGTCTATTTTTGTTGTCAAATATTTGTCTAGCCAACGTTCACTTCTTGGTGTCACCTGCTCTCCTGGTACTTCGACAGATTTTGGTATTTTTGATAGGATATTTTTACCTACAAAAATACTTACTTATAGAATTCTACACACCAAAGTAAATAAATAAATAAAATGTATTATTGAAACCTAATCTTCTTTCAAATTGCATTTGATTTATTAAAGAAAGACCTGTTGCGAAAGACAGACGGCTGTCTCCATTCAAAAATCGCTTCCACCATGCCAATTTTAGCGACGAGTCTGTTAAGTAACCCAATCCTTCCCAAACTTTCGCTTTCTTTAGAAACAATTAAAAGCATTTACCAATGTCATCCACATTGTGATGCTTGTGTGCCTGGTATTTGACATGATTTGAAAACAAACTATCATCTTGTGCTTTTTGAAAATTCAAATAATATCTGTATCCATTGACATAATCTTCAAACGACGTTAAACTACTATTATTGTTAAAATTAACACCTTCCGTCGAAATGTTTGCTTCTTCTGTCGAAATGGTTGCACTTGAAACTTCTTTTTCATTATTACCAACAAACTTATCATCTGTCACAACTAAATTTGATATCTTTTCATTGAAGACTTGAGTAGTAACTTGACCACCATTGTGGATATTACGCAAATGAATTTTTTTCTCAAAATCTTGTAAAGGTGTATTGCATTTTATATTTATAGATTTCTTTTAGTTTTTTCCGAATAGTTCTCGCGTCTTTACTCAAATTGCATTTAGCTTTCGAGATTTCTTCTCTAATAATATCAGTCGTGTCTTTATTTGCGTGTCTCTTTTCCAATTTGTTTTTCTTTACTTCTGTATTATTGCCAATAGCATTCAATGCCCTACTTTTAATTTCGTTTAGTATTTCCTCCAATTCTACAGCACTTAATATATTTTCAATTTGATTACTTAATTCATTTCTTTTATTTATACCTGTATTGTTATTTGGTTTTTTAGTTGTGACTGTTAAATTTGTACCATCGTCCCTTTTTCTTAAATTATGAAAGTTAAATTTAAATTTTTTGTTCTTCTTGCGTTTGTGCTTTGTGTTTTTCTCATACGTTTGCGTTGTTCCTTCCTCGTATTTATTTAAATCTTTCAATTTCATAAAAGTACACCTTTCCACTTTGCTCAGTTTCTCTTTAAATTTTTTGTCGAAATGCTTAAAGGCGAACGGGTCGTTCTTGTTAGAATTCACAGTCTTTGTTGTAGCTGGCGTTGTTTTCTTCCAAAAGCGACGGAATTTGCGTATAATTCTATTTGCTTTAACATCATCTTTAGCTGTATCTACTTTTTTATCATTATGTCTCAAAGAAACTTCATTAAAAAGACGACTGTTCATATATTTATCTATGTTATAATTTTTAATGTGTTTTTTATTATTAATGTCTTCATAATTATCATAAATATTGTCGTACAGTCTATCCTTGGCAATTGTATATGAACCACACAGCACCATCAAGTTGACAACACTGAAAGTACAATTTATTAGGTTTTTACACACTATATTTCAGGGGGCCAACCTGCAACTCTTTGAAGGATTATTTGTGGCTCGATAAATGTACCTAAGTTCCCTTTCATGTTTGTGCTATTATATTTTTAAAAATTATTATCGTTCCGTATGTGTTTCAAAATGTCTTTTAAATTACTGACAACAAATATGAAGTGAAACGTTTTTTTAATTCGTATTATACTGCGGCTCCTGAAAATTTTAAATTAAAAAAATGACTAACTATCAAGGAGCTTGACCACCCCTGGTTTATTTGCTGCACCACTTTCTACCATACTATGATCTCCTGGTATTTAGTTTATTAATATATGTTGCTATATCGAACGCAAATTTAAATTAGTTTCTTTAAAATGTAATTTACGTAATTAAAATTTATCTTGTTCAACAAAAAATAAGCTGTGGCAAAAATCAGTTGGTAGCCAATCGCAATTAGGTTAAGCTCTCAAGTAGCTACGTCGACCGTATTAAATGTTGTGTAGTCTTTTGACCCCTCAGCATTAGGTCCAAGCTTGTACAAGGTTTTAAATAAATCTTTTGATAACATTAAAAATATTTTTTGTAAGTACAGAAATAATCTAGTCAAGGATTACACGCGAAGCTATCTTGTGACTAGAAATGCGGATGTAACGACCCTCAATATAACGGTTTCCTCGAATAACGAATTTTTCGAAATCCCCTAGAACTGCCCGTAAGAGCTAATGCAAAATATACCTTTACATTACGAATACATTTGTTAAAAAGTATTATTTACCTCTATTTAACGAAATCGTTCACTTTAACAGGGAAAGCAGATTAGTACCTACATAAAGCTGAGATTAATAATTTTTTTAACCTTGTTAAAACGAATCGTAGACCAACCTAACCTCTGTATAACGAACCTCATTGTAACAAATCATTAGATATAACGAATTATTTTCTGATTCCCTTCAGTATCGTTATATCAAAGTTGCACTGCATATAGCAAATACTCACCATATAATTTTAATAAATAACATTTGATACACAAATATACCATTATATAATTAAAATAATATTTATAAACAATAAAATCACTAATAACAACTCTTTGCGAGATAAAAACATACAAATTGGTACAAATTAGTTTGACATATTCGTTGACAGAAATGACAATTCCTTTTTTTTTGTTTTTGTTATTATCTGTTGTTGTCTTTTCCGTTTAAGGCAAAGGTTAGAGTTTTGGAGGGAAAATTAATTATATAATTTCTTGAGATACTGGCAGAATTGTCTTCATTAGATGAATGATGAAGATGTAGTTATTTAATAAAAAATAAAGAAGTATATTAATCTTCTAAAAGAACCTATTATATTTATACCAGTTCATTAATTTTTTTATTTTTTTTCTTCTTTCTCCCCTCTTCCTTACATCTATTTGGTTCTTGTTTTTTATTTTTATGTATTTTTGTAATTTTATTACAAGTGTAGTATCTATCCCTTTATCATCTTGAGCATGCCGTCCTATCCTATAATTAAAATTTCATTTAGTTTGTATAATAGTAGTCCTTTTTATAATATGTAGTTTTAATGTAATTTTGTAGGTAGGCTTTAGAAATAAATAAATAAATTATTTAAAAAAAACACCTAATGTATTTCAAATTAAAAAAATAAAACTAATTTTATTTATAATTAGTAGTGGCAATATAAAAATAAGTAGTGGCAATATAATTTAGTGTGAATATCGCATAATATTGGTATTGCAATGGCTACTGGAAGCGCGATGTTTGGCGGCAACCTCACATTCGACCATCAGACTCAAGACTGGGCCATCTTCAAAAGCCGACTCACACAATATTATTTGGCAAATAATATTAATGAAGACACGGATAAATTGGCAATTCGACGGCGAGCTATTTTGCTGACATCATTCGTCGAAGAGACCTATCGAGTGGCAAAGGATTTGGTTTTTCCTTACTCTCTGGAGGAGAAATCATATAAGGAGCTAATTGCCGAACTCGATGGTCATTTTGTGTGCAAGCGAAATAGTTTCGCCGAAAGATTCAACTTCTACCAGGCACAGCAACAGCGCGGCGAAGAGCCGGCCGCGTGGGCTGCACGTGTGCGCAGCTTGGCACAATTCTGCGAGTTCACCGACCTCGACACTATGTTGAGGGACAAATTTGTTCTTGGTTTGGAGAACTCCAAAGAAAAGGAGCTGTTGTTCGGGGAAGATGTCAGGACTTTGACGCTTAGCAGAGCGTTGGAGCTGGCGCAGGGCGTGCGCTGTGCGCGACGCGCGGTCGCAGCTAGCGCGTCGGTGGCGTCATCACGAGCGCTCGACGTGTTCCGCGTAAGCTGCGCGGGCACATCCACCGCTCGGGCGCAACCGGAAAGTGCTAAGTGTTCGATTTGTGGCTATAAAAATCATTCCGTGGAAATGTGTAGATACAAAAATTTTTTTTGTTCAAAGTGTCATAAAAGAGGTCATTTAAAAAAAATGTGTAAAAGTGTTCCTAAACGCAGTAATTTCTTGGCTGTTGATGGTGAGAATTTGATGCAAGGTAATCATGATCTTTTTAATATTCGATGCATTAACGGGGAGCCGATGCGACAGATCGTGTCTATAGACGGACAGAATATAACATGTGAAATAGACAGCGGTAGTGCAGTTTCCGTAATGACAATGAAAACTTATAACAATTATTTCAAAAATAGTCACAATCTTAAACCCTGCAAAGTGTCATTAAATTGTTATAATGGTAGCAAAATATACCCATCAGGCTATTTGTTATTACCAGTCGAGTACGAAGGGCAAACGCATACCTTAAATATGTATGTGATTAGCAGCTATGACTCACCAGCTCCCCTCTTAGGCCGCGATTTTATCAGCTGTTTTAATCTGCAGTTATGCACGAATTTTAATTACCAAAATACATCTGACGTAAATATTAATACGTTAAAGAATAAATTTTGGAAAGTATTTAGAGATGAGTTAGGTTGTTTTAATAAATATAAAATTCATTTAAATTTAAATGAAAAATGTGACCCTAAATTTTTTAAACCTAGACCTGTGCCACTCGCATTGCGCAAAAAGGTTGAATTAGAACTAAATAGGTTAGTAGAACTAGGTATATTAGAAAAGATTGATTTTTCTCAATACGCTACGCCTATAGTGCCCGTGTTACGGCCGGATGGTAACATAAGAATATGCGGAGATTACTCGGTCACTCTAAATAAAGTATTATTCGTGGATAACTATCCGTTGCCACGCATTGAAGAATTGTTTTCAAAACTACACGGCGGCCAAGAGTTTTCCAAGTTAGATCTATCTCGCGCGTATAATCAGTTGTGTTTAGACGAAGAATCAAAAAATTTAACGTGTATAAACACACATAAAGGGTTATACCGTTACACGCGTCTGGTATTCGGCTTGTCGAGTGCGCCGGGAATTTTTCAGAAAACTATTGAAAATTTATTGAGTGATATAGAGGGTGTTTGCGTTTTTATTGACGATATATTGGTTACCGGGCCGACTAGACATACTCATTTAAATAGGTTGCAATTAGTTTTAAGTAGATTGCAAGACGCCGGTCTGACGTTAAAATTAGATAAATGTGACTTATTTAAGAAATCAGTTAGTTACTTAGGGTTTAAAATTGATAAAAATGGCCTACAAAAATCAAATGAGAAAGTAAAAGATATTTTAAGTTGTTCCGTTCCTAAAAATGTGTCCGAATTAAAATCATTTTTAGGAATGGTTAATTATTATAGAATATTTGTTCCTAAGACGTCTAGTATTTTACACCCTTTACATAAGTTGTTAAAAGATGACAATAAGTGGGAGTGGGGCGCGGAACAAAGCGTTGCATTTGATAAAATTAAACGCGAACTGGCATCTGACCGTGCGTACCGACCATAAACCACTTGTATCTATTTTCGGTAGTAAAAATGGGGTACCAGAATTAGCAGCTAATAGACTGCAAAGATATGCATTGTTTTTGACGGGGTACAACTTTAAAATCGAATACATTAAAAGCGAAAACAATGTGGCAGATTTTTTGTCTCGTTCTAGTTCCACTATAGATAACAAAATTGCAGCTGAAACGGATGAGTCATCATATATAAATTTCATAACAAATAATGTACCTGGGTTATCAGTGAGCGATGTCGCTCGAGAAACAAGTTGTGACATTGATTTGCAAAATGTTTTATCATATTTGAATAAGGGTTGGCCTCGTAGGATGGCTAATAAGGCATTGTTGCCATATTTTTTATGTCGGTTGCAATTAACTGAAGAGAACGGTTGTGTTATGCGTGGCCATAAGCTGGTTATTCCGTCTTCGTTACAAAAACGACTTTTAAATGAATTACACAGTTCACATTTCGGTGTAGTTAAGTCAAAAGCGACAGCCAGAGCGTATATGTGGTGGCCAGGCATTGACACCTAGCCCGCCCCGCGCGCCGCTCGCCCCTTGGCCCTACCCGAGTGCGCCATGGGAGCGCGTGCATTTAGACATGCTAATGATAAACCAAAAGAATTTTTTAATCGCGATAGACGCACATTCGAAATGGGTTGAGTGTTTTATTATGGATAACACTAATACACGAAGTATACTTCTAAAGCTGGATGAGTTATTTTGTAGGTATGGTCTAGTTAAGCTTTTAGTTACTGATAATGGCAGTAATTTCACTTCATTGGAATTTGAGACGTTTTGTAACAACAATGGTATTAAACATTTAACAATCGCTCCTTATCAGCCACAGTCAAATGGTCAAGCTGAAAATTGTGTTAAATTTGTTAAAAAGGGTATCAGGTCAATATTATCGAAGAATATTCAAAATAATCAATTCCCATTAGAATTAAATAATTTTTTATTCGATTACAGAAATACTAGTCACTGCACTACTAAATTTACTCCCGCTCAGCTATTCCTTGGGCGTAAGTTGCGTTCTAGGCTCGATCTGTTGCATCCACTTCGTAGTGACCGTAAATTACAACAAAACTTGCATCAGTCCACGTCATCAGCGGCTAATGAAAATGTTTGTTCACAACAGATCTCACAAACTAAATACTTTCGCGGGAAGAGGAATCTCAAGTTTAATATTAATGATGAGGTGTTGATAAAAACATTTTATAATAATGGCACCAAACATCAATGGCAAAAGGGAATAATAAAGAAAAGAATTGGAACTCGGCTATTCATTGTATTTGTCCCTGATTTCAACAGAAGTGTGAAGAAACATGCTAATCAAATGTGGCTGTTACGAGAACCGTCTTTTGACCACTCGGACTACGTGAGCGACGTACTACCACGCCGGGTCACGCATGACAGTGAAAGAGGTAGTGAGAGTGACCGTGAGACTCTCACTCCACATGGGATTAAAAGTAAGAGACTTGAGCATTATTCTCACTTATAGAGGCTCGATTAACTTATAATTGGTTGTTTTAAGGCGTTACTTTGCGCAAATCCATATTAAAGGAAATTATTTAAAATTATTTTGCTTATAATTCCCGCTACAACATTCAGTAATTTGTCCCGACGCGTTTCGCCACTTCACGTATCCTGATGATGCCACGTGAAGTGACGAAACGCGTCGGGACAAATTACTGAATGTTGTAGCGGGAATTATAAGCAAAATAATTTTAAATAATTTCCTTTAATTAACATAAATACATACCTAATCCAGTTATCTTTCGAATGTACATCTCTATTGACCTCTGACAATGCCACAGACCTCCCTATTATCTCCGAGACCTAAAAATATAAATATATGGCAATAATTAGCAATCACATACAGTATTGCCCCGCTTTACGCGAGGGATACGTTCCGGAAAAAATCGCGTTAACTGAAATTCCCGCGACCATAGAGAAGTTGATGACTACATTATGTTTATACGCACTCTTTCGCGTAATGCGGGGCAATTGAGCGTGAAATTTAAATAGTGAAACCGCGCATAACGGGGTCGCGTAAAGCGGAGTATTACTGTATACGACTTTAAATAATGCTATGAAATGTAAATAAAAATAACTCAACAAAAAATTAAAATTAAGCTGTTTTTTTTTGTTAATTATTTCATGTACAGGCTATGATTGACGAGTTTTTTGTGGTCTTCTTCTCGTCATACGCCTTGTAGAGTCCGACGATGCCTTTAGTGCCTATGCTAATAAACTATTTTTATATTCATTTTATCCAATTAAAATATCAAAAAGCTTTCTTTAGAATTTAAACTCTAAATCAGTGTTTTCAACTTGTGTCCAACCTTTTTTGTGTCTGGTCCCACCTTAGCCTTTCTAAAATTCTTATATTCCCCCTATGAAACCAAACACTCAGTTGATATTTTGGTCTCATCAAGCGAAACTATACCTAATTATTTAAGAATTTGGCACTAAAATCTAGCATTGCATTTAATTGGCCCGGTGAGAAAGGGTTAAACTCGTGTAGAGTCCGAATTAGCCGCCTTAACAATCAAATTAGCCCCTGTGGGGCGAGGGCCCCACGTTGGGAAACATCACTCTAAAATTAAGCTACAAATGACATCCAATACTTAATATATTATTATATCTATTGTTGAAGTGAACGCTATTAAGACGCTATTACAGTTGCTGTATATTATATTATCCCTACTAATAATAAATGTGAAAGTGAGTTTGTTTGTTACGTTTTCATTAGTTAAGTATAATTGTATTTTGACAAGTCCTAGTGTTCTAATATTCCCTAAAGTGGATCTTATATATAAAACAGTACCTTTAATACATTATTAACAATCCTGAAGTTCGCTCTTCCATTGTCATCCCCATGTACTGTGCCTAACTCTCCCGCCATCTTCTTATAAATTGGACCAATCGAATCGCAGCCCTGAAATAAAAGAACACATACATCTCTAAATATCATTATAACTAAATAATAATTAATATGGGGTTTGTATATTATTATCGGTCCCACAGGACAGTTTGGGAACCATCGGTGAATTCTTTATGTATAAAGTGTGAATAAAGTATTATTATTTTTTAAATTCATTTACTTTTAGTAATTGGGCTTCAATAGAGCGCTTTTACTTGTCAAAATAAATTTGATTTAGCTGCTGTATACTGGCATTGTCCACTTACATACTAATGTCATAATAATATATAATAAATCTACTATGACGTAGAAGAATAGCTGCTGTATAGGGGCATTGGCATCCTATTATATGCCTACGGGTAAACAAAAATGACATTGGTTATGTCCAAGCTTTTTTATCGAAAGATATTCATCTAACGTGTAATATGATTTTTAAATAAGTTTGAATATATATACCATAATAAAAGAAAAATCTTTAAGTAATATTAGTATATATCAACAAATAAATATTTGATTCGAAATTAGATACAGATTGGACTTTGGACTGGAAGAAATAATCATTAGAAAGGGATAACTATATTTTTATAGTGTGCGAAAGGGATGCAAATATCTCCTTCACCGTTCATGACCTACCTACAAAAACTGTATCAATTTGGCTATCACCACGCCCTCTATCTGTTACTAAATAAACTACAAATCTATGTTAAGACATTACCTTGCTAATATCACCAGTTTCATGGACATTCAAACTATAGTCTCCGGGTCTCAGTCCATCCACTGTACCATCAACGAGTAGAACATCATCATTCTGCTGAAATCTAACTATACCCTTGATTTTATCATCATCAAAGCTGGACACCATTGAGACAGCAGATTCTTTCTCTGAAAAAAAAAATACACCGCTTGTACTATGGACAAACATATTTTTTTAAATTTATTTACTTTTAGCAAATGGACTCCAATAGAGCGCTTTTACTCGTCAAAATAAATTATCACAATCAATTTGATTTAGCTGCTGTATACTGGCATTGTCCACTTACATACTAATGTCATAATAATATATAATAAATCTACTATGACGTAGAAGAATAGCTGCTGTATAGGAGCATTGGCATCCTATTGTATACCTAAGGGTAAACATAAAATGACATTGGTTACGTCCAAGCTTTCTTAGATTGATTAGGGGTCATCCATAAATTGTAAATTTCATTATTTTTTGACCTCCTCTCCCGTCCTTGTGAAAGATGGTCAAATACAAACTAGCAAATCATCAATTCTCCAACTTCTATGCCGAGATATTCGTGGATGACTATAATTTAATTTTTATATATTTTATTGTCTATGTGATTGACTTGACTTGTTCAGCTGTGAATCATGTGTAAATAAACCATGCACAGACATGGGCATAGCCAGCCATGGGCTCAGGGTGGGGCAACAGTCTAAAATAATATGTAACTAGCAAACTATACCCGCGGTCTTACCCCGGTTATATTTCATACAAAAAGGTTACACCCACACCCTATAGCACCCTGTATCTGTATATTAAGTATTGTAGTCAGCACCTAGATCAGCCATTCTCAAAGTGTGTTCCGCAGAACCCTAGAGCTAAAATACTGCAAAAAATACCTGCCAAAGGGAGATTATAAGGTTACATCTGAATATTCCAACTAAATATTACATTGCAATATGATTATTCATAAATACATATAAATCAGTATTTTATAATTATATTAAGGCTTTTCCCTTCGCCAAAAAAGTTTGAGAACCACTGACCTAGATAATTAAGTTTTAAGGTTCGAATAGGTACCTTGCAAGGCAGAACTAGGGTGGGCCAAGTGGTACACCCATGAACGCAGACATACACCATCAAGACTAACAGTCCTGTACTACATACCACCAAACCCCTGTAGGACGCTCCGTCTCCCACTGAACTTTGTCACTAATTCCAGAACATCAGAGCTAGGTAATGTTGTTTCGACCATGAAGGCTCCATTTTGAAATTGTATCTATAACAATGATGTGAGTTTTAAATATATATATAAAGTTTAAAAATTATGAGGACGTTTATTTCATTATTTATAATGACCAAAAGAAGGTCCACAAAAATAAAAGCCTTCCTGCTGATAACCTTCAAAAGCAAATTGTATTTATTAATTTTATGTTTTTTTTTATGTAAGGAAGCATTGACACCTTGGAAGGAGGTATCCAGACATCCTGGACACCCTTTGTTGTTGCACCCCAGATATTATTTATCATTGTCTTCTTATTTGTTTTATATGTTTACATTATTATTATGTGTATGTGTGGTGAGGTTATTTTATTATTTATTTCTAATAAAGTATTTCTTTTGTTAATTTATTCCTTAACCCTTTCACTATGGACGCGTTCTCAGGCGCGCTACTCTCGCTGAGTGAGCCGCCGCGCCGGAAGAGTGCATTCGCGAAACAATTGAAATCGCCCGTGGTGCGCTCAGTACCGCGGTATCTTACGAAGAATGGAGGTTGTCACTCGTAGAAAGGAAATGGTAAAAGATTTATCATATAATGTAATCAGAAAACACAATTTAATAATATAATGGGTAAATATGGAGATAACAAATATACTAAGTCGCGTAAAACACGCGGGTGACTATAGTCACCTTCTGTTAATTTATTAAA
>JAPWLS010001022.1:0-30712 GCA_028551675.1 Tineola bisselliella | reverse complement strand
CTCAGAAATTTGCGAAAATCGTGTCCATGCTCAGTTTTATATATTATTAACGTTGTATTGTAGACTTTGTATTTTTGCACGAAAACTATACTACTAAAGCTGCTCGAGCCACACTTCATTTAAGTGTTTCAATCTCACAATCATAAATGGCAGGTAACCAAATACGTCAAATATCATTCCCTCATCGTGTCCCAAACTCAACATTTAAATAATATTATATCATTAATTTATTGTGTTCTATGAATTTGACTAGTTTTGATCAGTAATTATATTAAAAATAGTGCATTTAATAGTACATACGTTTTTCATTAGGTACCGAGTAAGAAATCATTGGGAAATTTAATTTTTATCTGGGTCCCAAAAAAAGAATCATTCCCTCACTTTTTACTAAAACCTAGATTGTACTTTTAAATCGGATTGTGATGTTGTCAAATGGTTTTTTATTAAATATTTAAATGTTACATTTTTATATCTCATTCCCTCACACTATTTAAATATAAAGTAATTATTTTATTTATAATAATCATTATGATGTTTTACATGTTTTGAGGAATAAAAATCTTGCCTCGAATTTGAATTTGATTTGAGATTATGTTTGACCAGTTTTTGTAGATTATGTTTGATTTTATCATTCCCTCACTATCATTCCCTCACTATTAAAAATTTATAATTAAAAAAAAAGAGTATGACAAACAACGCAGAGAACAAATCAAAGCTGATCCTGAAGCATTAAGAAAACTTCGTGAAAAGGAAAAGTTAAAGGACGAGACGACGAAGTGAAAAATTTAGGAAGAGATGTTTAAGAGATACAAAAAAAAAAGATTCATCTTCTCCTCAAGCCAAAAAATATACATACTATATTAGTGTTTGGAAGTTTTATTTTTGGTAATAATAACGGAAAGTTTCTAAATTATTTTTATTTGATATATTTTTATTAGCATAGGCATTAGAATAATTTAAATTTATTCAAATATGCTTTACAAATTTATTTCATATTTATTACCTAAAAATAGAATTAATAGTGTTGATACTATTTTTAAATCTATTTTTTAAGTCTTGGATGTTTTTATGATTCAGCATCCTTTACATAGTAGTATGAATTGAATGTAATTTTCATATAAATCCCAATTTCAATGGAGACTATAAAACCGTTACACAAGTGACACGTTCTTTATTGAAAAATAGCCGGTTACACAAGTTTACGATTGGCAGTGCCGCTTCACGTCACGTACGCCAACTTAACCTGGGAGTTTACGGTGTTTGTTTAACGATCGTGTATTTGCAGTGGTTTCAACTACTTGGATACTGTACCAACTAAATCTTTCTAGGGAATTCTGTTTTCGAATTCGTAATTGGAACTTTGTTTTTATGTCTTCCTTTGATGATTGCTTGAAATTTTATTAACTAAAGTTTATGTTTATATATGTAAAATATAAACAAATGAATGCAGCTACGATTTTGCTGTATCGTTCTAACTGCAATGAAAAATTTTAAAAAATACAGATTTTGTAGGATAGTCTTAAATTGTAAATCGAACAAAATTTATTTGTAGTGAGTTTTCTAGCAAGTTACATTTTGTTGTACGAAAGTAAATTTTATGTACAATTTTCATGAAAATTATGTTTTTAAAGTTCCGACTAATATTACTTTAAACGTGTTATATAAAAATGGAGCCGTTTAAAAGTTCACGTATCCTCGTACGGGTGGAACGAGATCTTGATCGATGATGGAGAGACGTTAAGACGATTAGAAACATGTTAGCTACACTCACTTCAACCTTTCTTTGAGAAATTAATTTATTTCAAAGTTGATAATGTATTGGATCTCTTTTTATATAGATGTTATAGCTTACTTTCATATTCAATCAAACTAATACAAAAATTAAATTTAACAAATAAACACATAAATTCAACACACGGAGTAATGATCAGATAAAAATCCAGGGAGCTAGAACTAGCTATGGAAAAAGAAGTGTTATGGTGGAAGGAGCGCAGGTCTATAATGAATTGCCGAATAATATAACTAATATTAAAAATATAATTAAATTAAAAATTGAATGTAATGGGTTTGAGTGCCTTGTGATGAAGTTGTCAATATTCTACGTACGCTATGTTTATTTATAATATTTTTTTGTCTCAATTAAGTGAATTTCTGTAGTTGTTTTTGAGTAAATAAATGTCTTAAACCTTACTTTTAAAAACGTACATGAATAGTGTGTATTAGTATATAGAGTGTTAAATAAGTTAATCTGGGACTCTGCGCGGTCTGGTCTGCGTTTCGTGTCACATACCGTTCAAGTGTCAATTTATGAGTGATATATCCGTCATGAAATATTGAAAAAATTTACACTTTATTTATTTTATATTATATTAAAATATATTCATGGTATTGTACTTTATTCACAAAGACCTTTTAATTAAGGGCCGATTTTAATTGTTCAAATGAAGTTGTAATAGCACAATTTTAAAAGAAACAAAATATGGCTGTATGGGCTCGATCCCTTTGCCTTAAAATGGAACAAACAAAAAAAGAAACAAAATGTCAAATCTGTCAAGCAAGAAGTTCGTTGCCTTGTTATATGTAGAGCTTAAATAAATATTCGAATCCAACTGGTTCTATTTCATTCATATTTATTTTAGATTATTATTTAGTCTTTATATTTTTGTTTTGATCCTATGTTTAATGTATGTATAAAACCACATGTTATAATAGAAACAATCGATTGGTTTCTTTTTAGAATTAGTATCTAATACTTTCAGCTTAAGTTCGTCTAAATAAATAAATGTTAATTTAATTATAACTGAGTAAAGTGTTTTAAATACTACTTTCTTAAATACCGTATTTATCCAATATATTATTTTGTGTTATATTATGTTAAGATGGGTAAACGAATTTGCAGTGCTGAGACAAACCAACACTGGTTTATAATATTGGTGTCAAGGCAACAAATTTATACAAATTAAATTTAACAATAAACGTTTTATTTATTTATTTTATTTTGTTGAAATAGCAACACAATTGTTTTTGTCTTTGGTATGTGGGTTATGTCTATGGTGTGTGTGAAAAAGGGTCTGTACAAGAAGAGTCGACGTGTGCTATGTAATATGTATTGATGATGTGAAATTAAAGAATATATTAAGAAGAAGTTTTGTTTCCCTGCCATCCTTATTCAACATATTTTTTCAGTACAATATATTAACTGGTTATATTATTTTTTATTTGTTAAAATACGCTGTATATTCACTGTTTCAGTGTCGCCATGAAAGCGGTACAGTAATTATACACTGAAATAAGGTAAACAGTATGTAAGTTGACCTACCTCGTAAAGCTCTCTAAGTTACTACCATGCAGGCTCGTATTGCGAACCTTAATATACTCCAGGCCATGTTATGTTACGTTAAACATTCCCAACATATTTACGTGAGAGTACTTCTCGTTAATTCATAATAACCTAAGTACATATTATACTTACGTGTACTTTTTTTAATGAGCGGATGTTTTTTGTTAGAAAATCAGGTAAACAAGTCTATATTGTGCGTAGACGTTATTCATTTGTTATTGTTAGGAAAGCCAACAAACAAACAAACAATTACAATCCTGAACTTATCAAAATTAAATAATAATACAAAAAAAAAACTTTAATAAAAATAAATAACATGTCCATTAGTTGGAATAACACTATTGTTATTATGAACAAGACGCTAAAACAAGACTTATAATGTGGCCTCAGATGTCTAATGAAAAACATCCTGCCAATGTCAAGTATTCGGGCAAAAACCCAATTAAAAATCACAAAATTTTAATACGCTCCAAACCTATATATAATATTATATTTAATTATTTTTATCTTAATCGAATTCTTTTATTTATATACATATTATTAACAGATATCAATGTTTACGCACTACGCAAGTAAAAGGATTCAGGAAAGTGGTATCTTTCCTTTAGCACAGGTTTCCTTTGACATTACTCCTTCAGAAAAAATCATTTAGTGTCATCGTTATACACATTTACTATTTACATTATTTTTATAATTAATAGTTAAGATTGTTTTATTTCTTTAAAAGTTTATTATTTATTGCGTCTTAAATTAGGTATAAAAATTCATTTAAAATTTACGTTTAATTAAAACACATCTACAGTGACAATTCCATTAGAAGTCCTGTATTTATTAGACAAACAATCAGGAGAAACGGATCCTAGATAGCAACCTAATTTGAAACTATCGCTAACTCGCACCTACGCACTAACGAGGGTGTATTCTTTACTATTATTTAATTGAACTTTAATCGAATCTATTTCGTAACGATTTTGTATGTTGTATGTAATATTATATTATGTTGTTTTCGTGTTTCTTTTTATTATATTCTTAATAGTATATTACATAGCATATATGGTAGGTATCTATTTTCTCTTAAAAATAAAACAATTGAAATAAATGCGTAACATGTTCATATAATCATTATGTATTTAACACTAGAATTACGAGCCCGGTCAATATGACCTATTTTTACCAACCGGTCAAAATGACTGGATGACTTGTGCGTGCAAAGTATTAAATATAATTCAATAAATTGATTGTAGAATTGTAAATAATAGAATCGTTTACAAAAATAACGAGTAGGGTTGTATATAAAAGTCTTGTGAAGAATTTTTGAAACCGGTCATATTAACCGGTTAGTAGTTCTAGTGTTAAGTATTCGAAATAAAATCAGATTCGTTTGTATCAATTCAATCAATAACACATACATCCAAATCAAAATAAATCTTTAAAACGCCAAGAATAAGCCACTATATGTTTACGCAGCTATACACACACCCGCATATGAAATTCAACGTACCTAGTTCGTGAAGCTGGCCAACCGAGCTCGTTATTTTGCCTAAGTTACTGACACTAGCTCTCTGTAACGACTCTAATGTTTGCTGGCTCCGATCTAGTCATACTGTTTATAGGATTACTGACATTTTACAGAATATACATATAAATAGGTTAAAATACAGAATTAAAATGTAGTAAAATACTGACATAGGCTAGTACTATTACTTTAGAAGAAATTGACTCATCAACTTCGATAGTGCACACCCGCTTCATCAAGTCGATGTAAATGCGACATCAAGAAGTGACTCCTGCCTGAAATCATTTCTCTGTAGCAGTAATTGTCTCTACTCATGGACAGAAATCAAGATTAAAATCGAGTGCAGTTATATGTTTAACTACATGAACGAATTGGAAGTTCTCTTTCACAAATAATTGAAGAACCTCTTACATTGTATTTCTATTTTTCTTTTGTTTTTTTTTCTGAATTATTTTATTTATTGATATATTTAGTGTTTGTTATTATATCCATAATCTATTTATTGGCTGAATTCAATTCACTTAGTAAGAGTTTTGTTGATATCTTAAACAACTCAAAACCTAGATTAATTTATCTATAAACATATTGTAGTTATATTAGCATGTGGACAACGTAAAACAAAGAAGACCTAGAAATAAATTTCTAAGAATATTGAAAACAAAGAAGGTCGAACACGTGACATTCAACATAACACAGTACTTTCAAATACATTCATATTAATTAATTTAAAAAGACACATTGTTTACTTTAGATGTATTTCAAGGTTTCAATTCTTTGATTGTCACGCGACCTTCCGTGTCAATTGCAATTTGAAGTAATTTACGTAAAGCCTATAAAGGACTATATTTAATTAATTTGATTACTTTCTTCTGTTTTTTTTTTCAAACTAAAAATATTGGATTATAAATGTTCATTACATATACCATTTTGAATGAAATATTATATTATTTTGAATCTATTTAGGAGAGCTGTTAGTATACCTATTATTAATTTATTTGTTAGAGAACTATATGAAATATTCAGTACCGAAGTCACAGGCTCTGAAGTGTCAAAACACACATAAGTACTAGTCAAGATTTTTTATGGATCCGTACACAAATTTATCGATTACGAACTCTCATCTATGCCTAACTCGCTCGCATAATAAACAAAATGCATGAAATATAACAAAAAAAAAAAAACAAAATATTCATGATGCAAATTCTTCAAAAACAATCTGTCGGTAGAAATTTTTAAAGTTGCGAAGAGTTCTCAGCCACTGCTTTCAAGGAAAACATCTAACCACTGAAAGAAAACAACATTAATTCAATATAAACAGTCGTATTTCCATCTTTGAAACTACGTATTTTATTAATCTTAAAAATCAATACAATATTCTAAATATTTGAAGTTATAAATCTCTTACAATTTTTTTTAAATATTGATGTTTAATAACGACCTCCGTATTCACCCAGATATTTGTTTTGAATGTGTACAATAGTATTGAATTATTAATTTATTTAAATGATTTTCAAGACACTATAATCAATAAAAATTAATTATTTATTAAAAAATAGATAGGTACATACATTTTACCGAAGACACGGCCGCCATTTTGATATCCGTACAGTTGGCGCCCAAGCCGCCTTCTTGCAAATTTAATGCCAACGGGACGCAGTAATTCCCTCTCCTAACTCCTTCCTTTATACAGATACAAATGATAGTCTCTTTGCGAATGTGCACATTGTGTGTACATTAGACTGGAATCCAATTGAAAATTCGCATGTAAGGATCTTCACAAATAGCCCCTGGATTCGGGGAAATTAAATCATCTATTGTCCTGTGGGGGCTGCGGCCGACTCGCTCTCTCTCTCTCTGCTCGTAGATACAAACCACTGTTTTATTCATTTACTTGCGCAAATTAAAATCCACTTGTCTGTTGAATTTGAAACTGTTAAGGGAAGAAATAACAATGGTGAATTCTATTGCATGTAGCAGTGAATATATACAATTTATTGTATAAATATTCATTTCATGTTTTAATATTTGACGTGTTTTGTGAGTTGAAACAATAGATTTTTTACATTTAAAAAAAATCTATTTAAATCTCTCTTGACGCTCACACCCTAAATATAATACCTATATCGTTACCTTATCGTTTTTTTTTTTGAAGTGAAACTTCTTTAGAATCGTTGTGATTTCAAACCGGATGTGACGCGGATGTAACGGAAATGCGACACGTTCTGACGTTTCGCGCGCGAATTTCAAAATTTGTTTTTGCGATATCTCGACAACCGATGACGTCAGCGCGACCGCGTAAAGGGTTATTCTGATCGAAATTTGGAGGCCTATTCGATTTTTTTTTATGATTTTGGATGGCGAGAGGGGGTGTGGAGGGGAGGAAGGGGGGGGGGGGGGAATCGGCGGCGGCTCGCGCCGACCTTCGGTCGACGCTCGCCTTTATGACTACATCCCTTAAGTGGATCGCGATTTTTGATGCAAGGGTGGGGGGGGGGGGGGGGGGGGGTCCGCCGCTCGCCTTATTGGCTGTATCTCCGAAAGTAAACGTCCGATATAGTTCGTGTAAACGACAATCTTGGTCAGAATCATAAGCTCTTTCAAGATCTGAAAAAATTTTTCAGGATTTTTTTCAGGAACCGAAATTTTTTTTTCCGTATTCTATTTTAAAAAACTAATCTATGTAAAAGTCAAGAGGCTCCGAAGGCACCCCACTAAAAAAAAATGAAAATAAAATTAAAATATGGAACTTGAGCAATAAATTATGTAATTATGTTAAATAAAATATCTTTTAAAATTAATCAAAATACTTTCATTTTTAAACGAATAAACTTTGTAATTATCCTACCTTTGGTATATATCGCACACCTATCGCACACACACCTTTTTTTTTTGACAAAAAGTATACAAAAATATAAATAAAACTATGTATTATATTTACGACAATCAATAGAATTTTAAAAAATAGGTACACTACTTTTTCCCCCAACTTCTATATACAAAATATTTTTATTACATAATTTTATCTTTATTTTATTTCCATACAGCTCAATTTCATCAATAAATGGGACAAATAATTTCTTATGTCAATATTTTATGGGAAGTGGGCTTCTTTGTTATTTATTAAAAAGATTCGATTAGTTCAATTAATTGTATCCAATTAAGATAGGTAGGGACTTTCTCCATATTTAAACGTGTGGTTAGATTCTTTATACAAAAAAAATATCCAAAATACTTAGTAGCCGTTTCTTCGAGAGTAATTTTAATAAATGTAACGAAACATTCGTACTGGTGAGTGGTTGTAATGATTTTGGTACGTTTTATGACCGATTCAGTTTTATTCGTATATCTTGTAAAACCGGCCCTTGAGCCCAGAGTGGTTGCTTCCATTAGGCTAAGTGGATACTTAGTATTTCTTTTCTCTATTTTCCTAATGTTACAAGTAATACGTGTGTTTTAATATGTTATAAAGATTATATTACTGTTTATTGTTGTTTTAACTATTACTAATGTTTTGTTTCCTTGCTTTTGTTTTCCAAGATTTTCTTTTATTTTGATCATACAAAGTTTTATGTTAAGCTAGTGTATGAACGAAAAACCGGAGCAATTGCTGCCACAAAATGAAATCCACGAATGCCCTGAAAACGACTGGAATCGGTCGTTCATAATTTAGTTACAATAGAACCTCTTTCTGTTCTATTCTAAAAATTGCACTAAATGTTGTGGAAACCCTTCAGAAAAGTTAATCAATGCAAGCAAAGGGAAGGTGAAGTAGCGTATTTTGCTAATATAAAACAACTTATATATACATGTATTATATAGTAAAGATATACAGTTTGTGCAGAGTCTATTTTACGAAGCTTGAGATTGGATTCCTTCAGTTAATATTCTTGTAGCCAGTCTAGATGACGCCCAAGGCTATGCAGGTCCACATGACTTGCAAGTTATCCTATTAAATCCTATTCCAGGTCACTGAGGTAATTTTGAATCTAATCCTCGACGTGTTAGGTAGAGCGTACATATCTAAATAAGTTTACGATGTTGTTACCGCTTCAATTCTGCAAAGATATGCATAATAGAACTTCTATTTAGGTTCTCCACAAATCAATAATAAAGGAAAATCACACTAAAACAAATAAAAAAGCATATAAAACGAACAAATAGACTTCAAACAAAATTTTATTATTAATTAAAAATTGCTGACAATTTTAATAACATTACGATCAGATACTACTGACCCAGTTCTTTATACGTGTGTATTAAATAATATACCTATATTGAAAATAATTGATAATACAATACCAGTGCTAATCTCATCACTAAACGCCAAATATTATGTGAATGTGATATGAATTTTTTAGATTGGCATTCGTTTTGCTATATACAAAAAAATATTTTGATTAAGATTGTTTTATATATTGGCTTCTCTTTAGAGTAAATGAGTCCTCTAGTATATATGTTATACTTACCTACATATAATATATTGTATATTACACTATCATATATTATTATCGTATATTGGCAATAAAAACAAAGTAAGGCATACAAACAAAAGAGGCGAAAAACGCTTTATCGGCCCTAAGAGATCGAAGTTAGAAAACATTTTAAAGGCAGATCGCTTTGTTAGGGACCCGCCACTCTCTTGCAACTTTGATGAGATTACTACTGTAGACATGTTTAGTAAAAGAAAGAGTTTGCAGTACATTAACCTTTTTCTTTCTAATTATTATTGTTGTAATAAAAGTAAAAATCAAATGTATATAGATATGCTTTTTCATTTCGAATATTAATATACAATGTGATGTTTGTGAAGAGCGAAATAACGACGCCGAAGTCCGAGACAAAACTGAACTTTATTTATGTACCCTTCACCAAATATTATTTCTAGTGATGGGCATATATCACATACAACAGATTACAATAAAGGGCGTAATAATATAACTGAACGTTAACCAATGGATTTTGATATTGCTTGAAACCGAGTTTTATATATTTTTAATTAATTAAAAATACACCAAATTAAGATACCTCAGGGCAAGGACAACAGAGACATAACACCCAGACCCAAAACAAATAACTATTTTTTTTTTTAAATAAAATCATGTTTAAATAAATAATTTGTTTCGGCCGAGAAACACTAGTCAAAGATTGTAAAATTAAAGAAAACAAACTTTACTTCTAAGACATTTTATTTATTATTAATCCCGAAATGTTATTATATTGAATTACTTTTCTGTATTTCTTTCGTAGCAATTTGTTTTTGACAATCAAAGTATTTATTAAGAAATCTGAGTAAATTGTAAACCGTATTTTCCGAATGTATTTATTTTAGTGGAGACAAATTAAGAAATAAAGTTTTGTGCTCGCTCTTTTAATATGAACGTGGCACGTTTAATTAAAATTCAACCCTCTTTTAAGGGTTCAACCTCGGAGTTATCTTAGTCGTTCTTATTTAAACATTCGTCAAAGATAAAACACTTTTCACCCCACCCTAATTAGTTTAACCAACTTGACTATATTTTATTTGTCTACACAATTTATTTAAAATACAAATCTAATTTATACCGATTTTAGTATTACTTTAAAACATATTTTAAGATTTTATAATGGCTATAAATAAATTTTATATTTGTGAGAGACGAAAATACACATTACTAAAAAGTTGA
This sequence comes from Tineola bisselliella, assembly GCA_028551675.1. Lineage (NCBI taxonomy): Eukaryota > Metazoa > Arthropoda > Insecta > Lepidoptera > Tineidae > Tineola > Tineola bisselliella. The sequence goes on along the minus strand of JAPWLS010001022.1, from coordinate 20,193 downwards.
TATCGGAATTTAATTTAAATATACTAGAAAAGGCATATTGGACCAGACAAATATCTATAAATAAGTAAATAATTCCAATTAATTTAATTTTAAACACAAACATACGTCATGTCATGGAGAGCACTAGTGACAGACTAAACAGTATTAGCCCACTGGGCTTATATAAGCAGGCATAACAATAATTTTTCTGATATTTTACCTTAATATTATTTTTACTCGGCAGGCCCAGATTTTTAATATATTCAAATACCTACTGGGATTGTCGATTGTAATTTTACATCAACTAAACTACAATATTATTGCTTTTTACTTTGTTAAATTATATGTTTTGTGCTTCAATAAATATAATAGATTGATGTAATATCTCGTTAGGAATATCAACAATAGCTATCGAGCAATATTAATCCCAAGTCCATCTGAACTATAACGAGAATCAGGGTTTACGTTGCGATCTAGTTAACACGGTTTGATTACATGAATTATAATATAAATTATACTGATTCACTGCCTCTATGGTGCTTGCCAATCTGTTATGTAAAGGGCTACATTTCAGGTAAACACAAATATTTTTAAAAGTAAATATTTGTTTCAGGTATCTTTCGTTATATATGCAAACGAACTAATAGTTTTTACAATAACAAATTAAAAGTCACAATTAATCCGACCCTATTTATTTATAACTTTAACGTAGATTACGCTGTATACGAAAACGAGAGATCTAGAAAATTTATTTCATCTGCAAGGCTCACATATTCGGATGGGCTTACGCTGGGCTAGCGGGCTAATCCGCACAAACGTGTACGAATCGACGTTATTTACCATCGCCCCCGTCAAGCCTTCGTAATGAAGGAATCCCTTAACTTTTCTTGACGGATTAACTCGACTATATTTTATACGATATCTTTCACTATACTCTTTTGTTTTATCCTTAATAATGATAATTAGCTGGACTGATTACTGTTAAATTCATTGAAAATAACAAGTATATTTTTTCATTAAACATATAGGTACATGCATACAATGCCTTTACTTTAAACTATGTATGTTTTCATATGTAACATAACTCCCAGATCTGATACAAATACTCCATCCATCAAAGAATAGCTTATGATAGACGTTAACTCTTTTTAACGACTCTACTGTTACATGAATGTCTCAACGCTTCTGTTTAAATCCCCTAATACGAACTAAGAACGGATTACCTACCTTCTTGCTGTCGTTTGGCGTGAAATTTTCTATGACAAGCGGACAAGAATCTATGTATAAAGCTTACGGTTTTAAAGATTTCTACTAGAGACTTTTTCCTAAACTAATAGCAGTAAAATTTTATTTTCCCAAATTCACAATTCACTTTGCTTCTGTTTTCTTTCGTAGTTTGTTGAAACGAAAACCTTGAGTCCCTTTATTCCCGTAAGGACACTTAACCTATTTTCCATTTTCTTTTATTTAAGCGGGGAATCTTTTGTAGTATTGTATTGTCTTCTTTAAATCGTAATCTTAAACTTGGCTCGGATGATTTTAGATTTAAACGTACATTAACTTGGCTCAATCTAAATTGATAATAATTTTGATAGCACTCAAACCGGGGACCTCTCTTTAACATACAGAGGCAAGCCGTTGATTCGTCGTATTAAACTTCCGAGAACACCCGTCATCTGACCAAGTTAAATTTAATTACTTCAACACTAGCTTTCTCGTCAAGCCAGCATAGTAGAAACTGCTGCCTGTAAAAATTTACCTATGGTAGCAATCGCCTCTATCGATTGATCGGAGTTTAGTAATAAAGAAATGTAACACCAGCTTATAAAGAAATGAAATGAAAATCGTTTATTAGCATAGGCACTAAAGGTGTGCACTTGCTCATCGGTAGACTCTACAATGGGTTTGGAAAGGCGTATGACGAGAAGAATACCAATGCTTTTACCAATACTAATTTTAAAAATCATGAAACCTAACTACAAAGCTAACGAAATGAACATCCAATTAAATGCTCACAAGGAAAATATTTTCAAGTGAGGGAGGGGGACCAATTTTAATTTAAATCGAGCGCTGAGTTTCGATGCCATTGCCTCCTCGTTATCATAGTACGCCGTCTGAGTGATATAATCAGTAATCTCCCTGATTTAGGGTGACCAATTTTAATATTTATTTGAATTAAAGATTGAATTTTATGAATAACTCAGCACATTTTTTCAAAATTATATACAGGTCTAACTAACATTTTGTCAATTATTGTTTTTTGTTAATAGCTTTAAAATATAATTCACCATCTCATGAAAAAATATTTTTTCAATGACTAAGATATGCATAATAACAACTTTAAAACACTCTCCTGCAAAATTTATAGGTCCTACGGTGTTAATCGCGCCCGGTGATAGGTATGTTCTGCAAAAGAAATTATTCTAAGTGTAAAGTTTTTATTTCTATCCATCCTTCGGTGCATATCTGCGAAAAAGTCAGTTTTGGTATCCCTACACTTTGTATGGCCTTAAAAAAAGGGAGCAGAAAATTATCTCGTGAATAAATTATATTTTCCCCCTTTATAAAGAGGAGTTGAAGTGCATTTTCGGGCATGTTTTTTTCTTCTTATTTGCTTGTACATCAAAGACATTATAGGAATTCTGTTCGTGACCTCGCAGAAATAAGGAATTTAATGCGAAGGGACATAATGATATTAAAGATGAGGGTTGGTGAAGACTGTTTGTTTTTCTAATTAATTTAGATGTTTACTTAATATAAATAAAATCGTCCTTATAAGTAGGTATGTCTATAGTTCATCAAAATCTATGTATTTTGTAATGACACGTATATTCCCACTTGATTGTACCTAGATTATTGTAACCTACGCGCGACAGGCATAAGAACAAGACCAACGCAAACACATTTGAAACCCAAAAACAAATGTGGAAGTCATACTCCATCAAAACCAATATGTACTTTAAAAAAATTGTACCTATAATATAACCAATAGCTTCAATACAGCTATTATCCCGTTTTAACAGCTCCAATCTGACAAGGACAGCTATATAGTTGAACGAAATGACAAATAAAAAACGAAATAAAATTAAAACATTTAATTATAAATATATATATAGATTTAACAAGTAAATAAAGACAAACAATATTCGTTGAAACAATTTAATACATATCAAATGTATGCAAGAGCGAGTTTGACTCACAAAGCAAAGGGTTCCGTATGTTTAACACAATGTAGTTATTCGTTTAAATTTTGGCACTACAGATCACAAAGCTTTCTCAAAATTCTCAGTGTGTTCCGCGGAACCCTAGGGCTAAAATACTGCAAAAAATACCTACCAAAGGGAGATTATAAGGTTACATCTAAATATTCCAACTAAATATTACGTAATATTACATTGCAATGTGATTATTCATAAATACATATAAATCAGTTTTTTATAATTATATTAAGGATTTTTTTTCGCCAAAAAAGTTTGAGAACCGCCGTAATAGATAAACACCTATACACATAGCATGCCCTGACACCAACCTAGAATACCTTGTCCTATGGGCATCACAGGACGAGGACAACATAAACATAGAACAATCGAGAAACAGAAAACAAACATTTCTTTTTAAAGATGCCCTAAGATCGACTACAGGACTTACTTCCTATATAAATTAATATGTTACAATAGTATTAAATAATTATACTAATTATAATTAGAAGTAAATACATTTAAAATACAATATTTTTTTTCTTATTATCGATGTACTTTTTTAGTCCTCGATAAATCACGCTTACGTTATTTTTAATTAGGCTTTCAACATAATTGTTTTAATTCGACGTTCAGAAATTTTTGAAGTGTCCACTATTACCTCAAAAACTATTACACTTATTTATTTATTCTTAAAGTAATATAACAGTATGCTTTTCAATGATGCCACTCGATAATGCCAGTCACGTGGGACCCATCACTTTATTTAATTACTTATATTCATAATTTGACAATATTAGACCATACTTAAATAGAAAATCCGAACCTTTACAGATCTACATATCAATTTTTAATAAAAAAAATTCGCCTGCTCACTTCCTTGAGTCAAAAATTAGATGTATTTTTCAGTTGTTTACTTTAGTAATGTAATAGAAACTAAATTATTTTCAATAGATTGCTGCGTACATTCGTTCGTAATTCTTAGTCTATTATATACAAAATTACCTTAAAACTAAATAGTTCGTTCTATACACAACCCCTCTCTTATATAATATATAGTTCCTAACAGTGGCCACAGTAATTGACATGACCTTAATTGTATGCGATCTGACAGTATTACAATTTCTAGCTTAAACAATTCAATTCATTATCAATAAAGATATTTAATTAAAGGAAATTATTTAAAATTATTTTGCTTATAATTCCCGCTACATTAAGATACGTGAAGTGGCGAAACGCGCCGAGACAAGTTATTGAATGTTGGTGGAGGTTATTTTCCTTCATCGACCTAATGTAGCGGGAATTATAAGCAAAATAATTTTAAATAACTTCCTTTAATATGCATTTCCGCAAAGTAACGCCTGAAACAACCAATTATAGATATTTAATTGACATAAACTACATAGAATCAAGTATTTTTTGTCATATATTAATATTAAAATATAATATTTACAAACGACGTTCTTAATCACAATACATATTATTAAAGTTCATATTCCTAGCAAACACGTTGCTAGGAGATTGATACATCAGTCATCAACGTCACATTCGCTCATTGAGCTCTCGCTGGTACAGTCCGGCTGACTCGATTCCGAAGTACACCGCTCACACCAACAAACAAATAGGTAGTTTTCAGATAAACTCTGTGAAGAACAACAATTATTAGATTATATGGAAAGAAAGACAAATTCGGCTTACTACATTTGAAGAAAATTATCCAAATTAATTTGCTTAAATTATTTCAGACGCGTTTCGCCACTTCACGTACCCTGATGATGCCACGTGAACTGACGAAAGACAACAATGTTGTATTATAAGCAAAATAATTTTGAATAATAATATGGACAACTAATTATACTACATTTGAATTTAGACAGTCTTTGAACATTAAAAATTACAAATATAAATTTAAAAAACTATTTCATGGAAAATCTTTGAAACAACCTGTATATAAAAATACACAAAATAATATAAAATCAGATGGCGGTTTCTCAGACCTACCCGTGATTATAAAATTAAAATTTCTTTTTTTTTTTGTTACCAATATATTATTTTGTTATTTATATTAACATATATTTATATTAATTTAAGTTATATCATAATTAAGTTATATTTAGACATGTAAGACGAATGTGCAGCGCCAAGACAAACCAACACTGGTTTTTGGCGCCAAGACAACAGATTGTAATATTTATTTAAAAATAAACGTTTTATTATTATTATTACTCCACTTTAATTTGACATTTCGTGAATTTTGCTGCTATCATAGTCACGAAAAGACTGTTGGCTGTTCGACTCTGCATTTAATGCATGAATTTTACTTATATTACATTGTAGAATGGCGAGCTTATTTTTAGAATATTAACTTATAGTTGCTAACGACTGGATCGAACCGTGTGGGCTGAGAACATGCATAACTTTACCTCCATAGAAAAACAACTTACCTTCTGTCTTGAATGACGACTCCTTTGCAGCATACATTCATCTAAGTAGCTGATGTGTATTTCTTCTCCGGGAGCAATAGGTTTAATTGCTCGCAACTGAATATCATGATTCATGTTCGGAAATGCACCTTCAGCATTCGGATCGCAGCTATGATTGCATGCGCTTTGTATTTGATACAGACCAGAGCCTTCTGTGTTAAGAAATGATCCCGATACTGGAAATTAACAAATTAAAGACTGAATTCAATTGTCAAAACAAAAGGATAGTAATAATTCTAGAATTATTCCTTACCTCAAGCTAGTATATTCCCTTCTATTGATATTTGAACATGGTCAACACTAACATTCAATCTCGAAATAAATACATAAATAAAAATGTTGACCAGGAGTCGAACCTGTGTGACAGACTGTTACAATAAACTCAATTTGCAAAAAGAAAACCCAATTTAATTCTTCAAGAGGGAGAGAGAAAGATGCAAAATAGTAACACTTACCTTCTTCGACCTGCTCATAAAGTTTGTCAATGAAGTTATCCATCTGTTCTCGTTCATCATCAGACATGGAGATTTCACTAATTGCTCTCGTCCACATAGCTAGAGGGCTGGTCCCTATCCCTTGGCCGTTTGTACCAATTAGCGCCAACAATGAACAAAATCCATCTGGTGTTAGAAACTGGAATTGAATTTTCCATTAATGACTATGCAAACCCATATAGAACTAAATTAAATATCCATGCTCCTAGAGAAGACTGACGTAAGGATATGATTATAAATTGTTTATATCAAAATAGTTTGATGTAATCAAATAAAACTTAACTCTTGAACTTTTGACTGCATTCTATTTAAATAATCACCTAACACCTGACCACATTCTGCCTAAATATCACATTAGAGCGCAGTCCATAAGCACAGACAAATGATACCATAGATACATCTAAGAAAACAGTTATTTCAGCTTAATCTCCTTACATCAGACATGGTTACTTAGCTTATATAAACTTTTAGTTTATTGCTTCTCATATAAACCTACAACTTTGTCAATATACCCCAATACTTACACTTTGAACATGCTCACTATTAATTACATTAATCGTAAGTTGCCTGAGCGTAGATATTTGTTCTGTAAATTGTTGTCCAAGTAGTTTATGCACAAGTTCTGCATCTTCGTTCACTGTATTATGGCAAAATTGTTTAATAATTGCCGCCGCTGCCGATGGCTCTGGACTTTCTTGTATAAAAGCTAGTATCTTTACAAGAAGCAATATGTTTGTTGTTTCTGGTGGATAGTGCATTTTTCTGTAAATAAACAAGACAATAACTAATACTTTTTATTATTGAAACTTTTTCTCTATATAAACATTACACTGGAGAGACAGAACCACCTATCTACTATAACAGCAGTTGCTCAGTCATTTACAAAAATACAAACAGTTAATAAAGTCAGAACCTGCAAAATATTAAATATTAATATAAACTTTTCTAAAATTTAGCATTAGCCTAGCATATGACCACATTCCGCCTGATGTTAAGCTAGAGTGCGGTCCATGAGCATAGACAATCATTACCACAGACAGATATCCGCATGCAACAGTCTACTCCACTATGCCGGCTTGAGGAGACGAATGTGCTCTGTCCAAATTGACAGGGCACACTCCTTTCATCCCAGCTATTTCCAAGCTGATCCCAAAATGCGACTAGGTCACTTCATGAGTGTTCTGCTTGAAAGTGGTACTACCCCAAGATAGCATTCTGGGCTGATGCCATCATCAGTCTGCCTGCCACTATTTTATTATTTATTGTTTTAGTGTTAAAGTGAACCTATAAAGTATTAAGGCAGACAGGGACTATTGCGCCTTACAAATTAATCAATATGCATCAACTTTTATATTTGACATAACATAGTACCAATTCTCATATTCGATAAATGTTATATATCTTTTTTGTGGAATATTTTTGTTCAAGTCATTACTAAGATCTATATTGATCTTCATATATCCAATACTCACTTCCAATTATCAACAAGAACAGCAATAGGATGACTCCTATCTTCAGGATTATGACAAAGCATCTTATGATACTTCACATAAGCTTTATTCTTACATTCCTCCGAACAATAAGATTCAAAACAATTGTCACATGTAAATATGGCCTGTAGAGGTACACACTGAGGATGTGGTAAAACTAAGTCAGGATTGTTTGCCAGTCTCCGAACATTGTCTTGAGGTGATTCCAGTGGTCTGAAATTAATAATAATATATACTTGTACTAAAAACATATTTAGTCTGAAATTCCTGCCTCTAAGTTCTAAATCCAACCCCGTACATTATTCTATGAACAAAATTAACTCATGTCACCACACATATTTTATTTGTTATGCCTTTTCTAGTATATATAAACTCGATGGAACAAAACATAAAAGTACCTTAAACAATATTCACAGGCGCTATACTTATACTCGTAGTTCCAAGCAAATTGGCATGATAACAAGGGCTCTTCTTGCAGTATAATATCGCCAACGTTAAAGGATTTCGTAGCAAACAGGCCTTTGCCCTGAAAAAGTTTTATGTGTTTATTTAAAAAATCGGGGAACAAAGTAACTCAACATTTTGTTACAATCTTACCTTTTTGCTACAAGAAAAACGCACTTCAAATCCTGTCATTTTAATAGTTAATATTCATAAAAATATAAATCGGCGTGTCATAACCTTTAAATATCGGCTGTTGACACCAACAATTGTGGGAATATTTTGACAGCTAAGAAAAATTTTAGGGATGTATTCCGTATAGTATTCGTTTAACTTATTTTTAATTGAATATTGAAAGAATCGGATATTGGCGTTTATATCAATGATTATGTCGTGCGAATATAATTGTCATAGAATGTAATTTGAAATATTTTTTCTATATTTTAACAAAACAAAGTTAACGAACGAAACGGTCATATTTAACTTAAATATGGCGCGTAAATAAAAAATAAAGCCCTGTATTTAATATAGGAAATGTTAAAATTGGACTACTCTACAATATCAGAAACCAATAACTCAAATTTACTAGATATAATATCGTCAGATTCTCGCCAATATTACACACCTCTATTATACTAATAATGCAAATGACATATTCATACAAATAAATAACACACAAAATTCTCATTCAAATTAAATATGCACCTCACTATCACAATGCTTGGCCGGTAACGAGACGAACACGGAGTGGATGAAATGATTTCTTAAAATAATTTATATGAAATAGGAGTAATTTTTATATTGCATATATTTTAGTATATATAATACCTAGTGCTTACATATTATTTATGCCTTTAGCATAGTAAGTAGCAGGCCGGCTTATGATATTAAAAACATGATTAAAAAATTGATTCTAATACTAAACCTGATTGAAAATGATATTTTACCAGTGCATAGGTAAACTGCTAAAAGACGTCTTGTAGATCAAAAACGGCTTACCTTGTTATCATAGCAATCTCGTACTTCAAGCCCTTTCATTGTTGAAAAACGTCAGTACTTAGAACAGCGCTATTTAAGTACAAGGGATGTATAGGCTAAAACGGGCGGAAAGTAGAATACGCATGCGCAATAACTAATCAATGTAAGACATCTGTCAATACTTTGAAATTTTTTTATTGTTAGAATTAGTTTTTAAATTTATTCTTTATACATGTTTGCACAAAATTAAAAACAGTCATATATTTAATTTTTTTTATTTTCTTCTTCTTTTATTTGTTATAGTTATTGACCTCTATTGAGTTATATACCTTCCTCTTATATTTTGTTATACATTTTTTTTTGTTCTTCTTTTGAATTAAAAAATGAAGTCTCTTTTATTAAATTTATATGCAAATAATGATACGACTTTTATTATGCATAAGCAAACGTATAAATAAAAAATAAAACTAATAGTTATATTATATATTTTTATATTTAGGCACAAATTTTCACAGCGTTGTAATTGTGTTAGTTTTTATTGTTTCCATTTGAGCGATCGTATCGACGAGTGGCAAGTTTTTCGTTTCAGGCGTAAACGTCAGGAGTATACCGGCTAAAGCTGCCGAACCCGCAAACAAAATTGTTGGCAATTCAGTTAGTGTTGTCGCCTGAAAAATGACAATATTAATACATTCTTTGTTTTAGTTTCTTAAAGGTTTTATTCGCGTGTAGAACTCAATACCTGGAAAAAATAGTAGGTAGAGAAAGCTTGTGAAAAAGGTAAAATAGGCATATACCTAGTGACAATGAATCTAATAATCATTAGATATATGTATATATAGACATATAGATTAATATTAACATTGTAACTAGTAAGCAAACCATTGGAACAGTTCTGGCTTAATATTTATGTACTTATGAATCACTATAAAAAGAAGTATTATATCGTTTCTTATCAAGGTTCAATGTAATTGTTTTCAGTTGTAAACAATAGTGATATGTAAGTTTATTTTAGCTCAATGGTTTTTTTTCCTAAAGGAATATTTTTACTGTGAAAAATATTATAAATTGATAGAGAATAATGTAATATGTACTTTATAAGTAGTTTTCTTTTTATGTAATTGTATACGAATTGGCTTTTTTTGACATGAGCATTTACGTGTGAATTAAAATTTTATAATATCTTGCCTTTAATTGTCTTTAATAGATATCTGAAGCCATTAATAAAATAAGAAAATTGTATACAGACATTTGTAATATTTAAATGCATATAGTAGGTATATTCTTACCAAAAGTGGTGTCAGTGGTGCCAACATGCTGCCAATTCGAGCTCCCGTATTACAAAAAGCAACTAAAGACCCGCGTACGCTAGTTGGGAACAATTCTAGACTGTACGTGTACATTCCAGTGCAACATAATGCGACGGCCATTTTACCACAAAGAAACAGTACTATCTTCAACCATGGGATACCTTAAACAGAAAAATGTAAGTAAACCAAACATCCGCGAGTAAACGTAAATAATACTATAATATTATACACTTTATAATTTACAATCCTAATCCTATTTTATTATAGTTTTGAAAATTAGGATAGATATAACATACACGAAGAATGACATAACGTTATATTATAATAATCAAAATAAACGCTTTAGTAAATTAAATAAAATATTTTTATTGAATTAATGTTAAACATAAAATATTTGTTGTGACTGGGATTCGAACTTGGAAACTCAACAAACTTGCACGAACACTTTTAACAGAAATGAATAATCTTTATTTCGTATAAGCGTAGAAGAAATTCCAGAAAGGCATATGACGAAAATAAATCACAAGAAACTCGCCAAGCTTAACTGAATAATGATAAAGATGATTTAAAAATCAAATATTTAGTATCCTATATGAAACTTACAATCGGGAGAATAGGCAGTCGCAACACAGAACACCCCACACGCGAAGAAGCCATACATCAACGAAATTCTTCTTCCAAACTTATTAAACGTAAAATAGGCTAATATATCACCAGGAAACGAGGAAACAGACGATAGTATGAAATTCGTGTATTTGTTTCCCGGCAACAATACAGAGTTTACTGTTAAGCCGTAATATACAAATCCAGCTGAAAAGAATGAAAACGATGCGACGCTTAAGCGCTTCATTATCTCCTTTGATTCCAAAATATCTTTTAGAACAACCTTCTCTTTCATATCGTCCTCTAAAGTGTAAACAGTTTTTAATTCTTCATCCTTCAAGTCCATAATTTGTTTACTACTAATATTTATATTATTAACTTTCGATATAATAATCAGCGTGTCTTTAGCCTCTATTATTTTCCCTTTCAACATTTGCCATCTGGTGCTCTCTCTCAGTAGGAACACGTATATTATAAATATTATCGCTGGACTGTAAACTAATAATATAAGATGTTTCCAATACGGTACGAACATTGCTATCAAAGCAAATATCGCTTCACCCACATATACTGCACAGGAGAATATTACGCCAGCTAATACTCTTGTACTTTGACCACCGGCTTCTATCACTGAAAACACACATTTTTGTTACTAATTATAATTGTTTATTTAGACTAATATATTAAGCTTAAATATAAAGAACGGTGACATTGAGATGAGAAAATAAAAATATGTACATATTATCTTAGTGTCGTATAACAATGGTTGTTGTGAATGGAACAAAATGTTGCAAACGCTACTAAAAATACGTAAAAAATGAAATAAAACAAATATAAAGTCTTATTGATTATGCGAAGAAAAAAAAACAAAAGAATATTAATTAACATACCAGAAAAAAGAGAGGGCTGTATAAAAAAGACAAACTTACTCAATACTATAGCTACGGTGTAAAGCCCGGAAGATATGGCCGATTCCAGAAACTCTACAGCAATAAACGCGTAGTACGACGTCAGAAAACATTTAATTACACCAATACAACCTCCCACAGAACATATTACTACTGCTGGTTTTCTTCCATACCTACAATACATTTATACAAAAATTAAAAACCAACGTTCACACACTTATAGTTCACGAGTATTGAAAGCGCAATATAAATGAATTATGTACTAATCTTCATTGAGAGTACTAGTATGTAGAAACACAAGGCTTAAACCTAATTCAGGCGTCAGTATCAGTATATGTCATTAGCTTAATAACTAATAAATAACTAATGAATAAATACCTATCAGAAATCCAACCCAATAACATCATAGACGCGATCATTCCAGCATTGTGAATGCTCCCCACTAGAGTCGCTTTCCATGATTGACAAGCTAAGTTCAGCTGCAAAACAACATGATTCTATACATGATCTTATACATATTAAAACAATAAATGGCTACATTCACTTTCTCCCCCCGCTCATCTCTACTTTGGGCTGCAGCAATTTAAAGTCCACTCATTGGTTAATTGTTAAAGTTAATTAGACATGTATTAAATTAATTTTATATATTTCGATATATTAAAAAAATCTATTAAAAACAAGAGGTAAAGATATTTTATTGGAAAAATATGATTTATTTTTCTTTAAGGCAGTGTTTCCCAAAGAGGGGCCCACGTCCCACAGGGGGGCAATTTGATTGTTAAGGGGGGCAATTCGAAAATGGACTCGACACGAGTTTAACCCTTTTTCTTCGGGCCATTTAAATGCTAGATTTCGGTGCCAAATGTAACGAAAACAGTAAATTTGCGATAAATAATTATTAGGTATAATTTCGCTTGACGAGACCAAAATATCAACTAGGTGTTTGGTTACTAAGAATTTTAGAAAGGCTAAGGTGGGAAAAAAAATGTTGGGAAACACTGCTTTAAGGTCGATCAGAGGGTGTTCTTCTATAGTATTTCATAGAGTACTTGTAGCATAACCTTTAAACTATCAAATATTTAATTAATAATAACAATAATAATACAATGTATTCACCTCAGAAACAATTGAAGTATTCGATTCATAAATCCATCTTTCGCAGACGGCTAATTTATCTAAAAATGTAGTATTAGTACAAACTCCATTGAATTTACTCTTATCTACAATGGGCTGAAGACATTTTTTCGTAATTTTGTAACGGCAACCAAGTTGGGCGAACGACTGTAGGCTCCGTTTCGCACTCTGGTACTATACATCTTAAAAAAAAACAAATTAATAATTTACACGTGAACAAAATTTCTTAATTGTAATCCTAATACCAATAAACCAATGTTTAATAATAATATTACAATTTATTTTCTTTTCCAAATGAAACGAAATTTAGATGTTCGTATTCATCAGCTAATTTTCGATAAATACGTTCTCCTAAACTGAAATCGAACCGATTATTTAAAAAGGGAATTTATTTAAAATACTCTTATTTTTATGATGTATTGGGAAACTAACTATGCTGCTGTAATTTTAGTTCGCAAATAAAAATAAAAAAAGATATATTTAAATTTGTTGTTTTGAATCTATGTAATTAATTTAGGAGATTTCATAAATTATCGTGCGCAATACAAAATTTGTATACACAAAGGCTTAAGCCTTAACATAAAAATAATATTAACAAAAACAAGAATATTTTTTTAAAGTGTCATTTAATAAAAAAAAGTTACACGTAACAATGTTCTTGGCGACATAACATTCCTTATTAATACATCGTTTGTCAATTGTTCATTAATTTGGACAATATATTATATTTACATAATAATCAATTATGACATTATAAATGTTATTATATTATACTCTCCAAGCGCTATTTAAACATAACCGCAGACAAATATAACTAGGTATGTATATATAAATTCTTTACTTAGTAATCATTCCTAATTAATGACAGAAAAGTTTGTGTGAGGTAGACGGTTCCTTTACAACAAATCGGAATTGCTTTCTAAGATTAGTGCGTTTTGACCATTGTTATATACATATGTACTACACATACATATCTCTAAGGTTTTGTCATGTATTTTTTTTTAAATTATATACCTTATTACATACCACAATAAACGAGCTATCTGACGCATCAAATAATTCAAATGGTAGCTTCTCAGATATTTTGTTAGATATATATTAATGCCTCATTGATCCACTTGAGAGATAGAATAAATCATCAAGGCATTTTCATACTTTCAATTATTAATTACACATTTTTATTCAACACGAATGTTATTCTTGTAATAAATTAAGTACTGCCACTATTAATATAAATGTACATAGTGATACTAACGCACGTAACATAGACAAAATGTAGCGCTATTTCTTATATGCACATAATATAAAATTAAGTCGATATCATTGTGGTAAATATGCGATTATGATTTGCTCATAATACCGCCGCATCATTTTACTTGAGCTCGATAATTGCGGTCTGTGTTCCACTGTTCATTCGTAATGATAAGCCTACAACGCTATTATTGTTATGTAGTCACGTTTCAGCTGCAAATGTCTATATGCGTTTCCGTTTTCGCTACAACAAATAATAAATTGTCTTATTAAAAAACAAAATATGAACCAATATTCTCGTGGCAAAAAAAACTTTAAAATTTTATTAACTGACTAGCTTTTACCCGCGGCTCGCATTTAAGTCATTAAATAAGTATCCTATTTAATGAAAAGTATCCTATGTTACTTCTAGTAAGTACCTCCAAAAATATGTGTGCAAAGTTTCATGATGATCGCGGTTAAGTAGTTGTTGCGTGAAAACGTAACAAACAAACTCACATTCACATTTACAATATTAGTAGGGATATATTTATGAATAAATTTTAATTAGGTTATTTCATATGAATAATGAGAATAGTAATAAAGAGAATAATGAAAATATGAGCTATTTGAGATGCCAGTATGTTCTTTTAAAAAATTTAAACCTGGTTCATAGATGAGCTAACAGATCGAAACTTCTAGAATCGAGCTCTGAAGAATATACATTTTTCCAAAGAAAACTAAGGCAAACAATACCACTTGCCGCCGGATCAAATAAATCAGAATAAACGTTTAAAGTATTTTGAATTACTTAAACAAAACTCGGTAATTGATTTAATAAAATTTAAATTTATTTTATATTATAATATAAATTATTTAAAAAATTATAATTTTGTAAAAATGTTAATATTATAATTTATAAATTCAAACAATCAAACAATAATTATTGTATAATATAACATTGTTGATTTAAAGAACAGAAGTACTATTTTTAATCTGCAAAAATAACAAAAGATATTAATGAGTTTAACATGCGCGTGTATTTGGACTGCGAAAAGCATTAAACAATTGGCGGTAATTATTATTAAAATAAAGAGATTAAGAAAGAATAGAAGCGAATGCAATTAAATTTATTTTTATTTTATTTCCAAATTCAAATTCGAATTCAAATTCGAACAAATCGAATGCACTTATTTGATAAAACTTAGCAGCAATAACAATTTGTTATGACCCAAAAAAGTTCGGTGAACCGGCGGACCAACTTAACTGGTCTTTCCGTTAATAAAATAAAATTGTCATATTTTAAATAATCATTTTCAAAAAACATTTCTTGGTTCATTGCGCATTAGTTTATTTGTTACATTGTTAAAACAGAGAATACGCCAACGAATAAAAATCAATTTGGGACCTCTCACCTACGTACATATTTTTAAAAAATCATGATTTTATTTCATATTAATTACATACTGATCAATAAAAATATAAAACGTATAAAATATATCAATAAAAAACGTACTCGTTGCACAATAGTATATTGCAACAAAAGTATATTGGTTTTCGCACAGATTTCGTTTAACATATCTTCTCTAGTATATTAAACTCAATAAACTATTATGAAGTTTTATACAAATTAAAAATAAAATGCGCATAGTATTTGATTAACTGATCAATTAATGACAAATATAAAGGTCTTTTGCCTTTTAAAACATGTGTATTACAGTTTTATGATTCTCCTTACAAAAAGACGTCATTAATTTGATTGACATAGCACTTTTTTTCATGATAACTCATCTTTCATTTAGTTGACCCCACGTAGAGCTAATTTAAATTTTCATGCGTGTTTGTTTTCACAAGTGTTTACTTCCTGTTTCCGGTACTTATTTTTAAATGCCTAATGAAAAATAATTGAAATTGAATCATTTCGCTTTGCAATAAATATATTTTTTCATTATGGAGGAAAATTAATGAAAATATCTAAAGGTTCTGTGTTAATTTGATATTGTTTCTGATATAAATGTGTCATAATTATAAATATTAACACAAGTGAGTAATCTCTTTGAACGTAAACAAATTGCAATATTTAATTTATGACTATTCCAAATAAAAAGTATAAATATAAAGTATGTATTAGATCACAAATTAGTTTACAAAAACGCTTTTATACGTTCAAAAATTAGTCTATTGAAATATAATATTTTTCCTTACCTGTAATCAACATCACCCGCAACGAAAACATAATTGACATTCATCATCGAAACAAAAAGTAAAGGAACACATATTAGAATATATTGTAAAGTTTGAAATTTACCGAAATCGTCTAACTCGTGCAATTTGCTCTTTTTACTATCTGTTGCATTTGTTATTTTCTCCGCCATCTTTAATTTTCATTGAAACGTTCATATAAACTTTCATTTATCGAACTTATGATTATGAGCGTTAAGGACGCGCGTGCGGCTCGCTAACTGCGACTACAATAACATGGTAGGCACATCACTCATATATGCCTATGCCCATAATGCTAATGTAGTAAGTACCTACCTATATAACACACATTAATATTATGTTAATACACCCGAGAGTCAAATTTTTATTTTATTACAATAATTATTCACAAAATTTACGCCAAACTAACAAATAAGTATTTTCATTTAATTCTTTGAAAATATCCCCTAATTAATACATATTTTAAAACATGCATATTACACGAATTGTATTTGTTGTACATGTAGCGGATATTGTCATATTATATTTATATTTATTTTCATAAGAAAAGACGTTCTTTCATTTCAGTAATATATTTTCACATTTGACATCTGACATATACTTTTTTATAATTCTTTTTTCGTGTAGTACTCTACACTACTCCCTCTCCAGTAACTTACGTTACGATACAATAACACAAATGTAGAAACGACAATCATGTACAACTAAATTAATCTAAACATAATATAAAATAGTATTATTCACATTAAGTATGCGGGTTTCAATCTATCTATAGAAATATTTACAAATTTGTTATTAATATCTATATAAAAATATTTGTCAAAACGATTTATAATTTTAAACGGTCCTGTATAAAATGGTTCGAGGGATAGGGATATTATAATATATCTTATGTAAATTAAAGTCAGCGTCATATATATCTAGACAACTAACATGTAATTGTATACAGTTTGTTATGGCGGTTTTTTTAAATTAACTTACATCGATATTTAGAAATATTCACCAAAATTAATTGCGGTCATAAACCGTACAAAGTAATTTATATTAGTTGAAATAAATTTAAATTAATTTGTAGGTATATAGTTTTTTCTTATAAAGATTTGTAGAGGTCTATACTATACCACTGTTTATGAAACGAAGAATTTTATATTCGTCATGGACATGAAAGATTTATGCTTAGAGTAACTTCCAAATCATTTGTACACCATATCGGTTTTATATCTGAATTTAACAGTATGTTTTACTTTATTCTCTAAATATTATTATATTTTACTCTTAACTTATTTTAATAGTCACTTAGTTTAGTTTATAAGTTCAAAATAAAAGATCAAATCGAGCATATATTTTATCATTATATTAAGTTTAATGACATTTATAGTTCTCTTATCAAATTAATTATACACATATTTACTTTGTATTTATTACTATAATTGCCGACAATAAAACATTAGCCCCCTGTTATAAATCAGTAGCTAATATCAGCTGGAATGTGTCACAACGTAACCACGTTCACACTGTTATAGTTTCTACGAATCGCTTTCTGAAACTGTTTGGACGTACATGCTGTAAAATATGATCCAAATTAGCAATTAAAAAAATTAACTGCGACTGCTTTGTTATTTTATCGCTCACAGCATTTCGTTTTATCCTATAGTGTAAAATACCTATAATTATGTAATCAATTTGCGTACAAACTGAAAACAGTTTATCAAAAATGTTTCGGTAAACGACGGTATGTAAACGCGGTTTTAGAGTTTGCTTAGCAACAGGGGACCTTTAGGCACAGAATGAATTATTATTAATAGCAAATATTTTTTTATATTATATACTAAATAATGTATTTTTCAATAAAGGAAATTGTTATTATTTCTACGCATTTATAAATTTTATTAAATCGGAAAATTAGATTATTATTATATCAATATAGTCATATTTTATTAATGTGTATTTATAAAATTATTAAATTAAATTGACTCCTTATTACGACTAAATAAACAATATTAAATAGTATATTTGTCTTCTATTTTTCAGGGGCTTCAAAACAATTGTTAAATTGCGTATATATATTTTAAGGCGTTTTTGTAACTTCTCTAAGAAAATCCTTATCATAAAGATATTCATTCCAGTATGCATGTTCGATCTTGCAATATCTCAATGGAGGGTAGGTCAATGTTTTACTTTTTCACTGGTCTACGAGCAACCTGCTGCGAGCGCGGCGTGTCAGTTGAGTCGAGGTCTCGCTCCCAGCAACTCTCTCTCGTGGATAGTCAAGTGAAGTCAGTGGTCAATCATCGTAACTAGGCAGCCGTGCTGCCAAATCTCACACGTAATTATCATAGTGGATTGAAGTAGCCGTGCTACTTGAGACTGTTCTTCTTAACCCCGGTGGCCGTGCCACAGGCAGTCGTACTGTGCAAGCATAAGGAAGAAGCAGCCATCAATCCCAGGAATCGTATTCCAGACCTACGTGCACGTAGGGAACAACTCCAGCTGTCCTCATCAGAGCCGCCAAGCTCAAGGCAAGGTGAAATCAAGGTCAGTGGCATTGTATTTGTTCTCTTTGAGTATTGTAAGATTGTACTCCGTGCACACACATCTGAGCTATCGTAGTAGGGAAAGATAAATATAGCTGAATACATTGAAGCTATTTATCCCCCACATTTTGGTCCTTCGAGCCGGATTCATCATTTTAGATTCGTAATTATAAAATTTCGTTATTATTAAAATTAATTTGAAGGTAGTTTAAAAATGGCGTCACGGGATGACGATAGGGCATTATCAAAGGGCGAAATCGCTGCCCATAAACAAATTAAAAAATTAACAATGTTAAAAGAACGAACGTTTTGTCAAATACAAAAAGTTTATGACCTCAGCCTAAAGGTCAATGACCCTGATTGTCGTGAGATGTTCTTGGTGCGCTCAGCTGAAATAGACGAAATTCGTAATAGGTTTGAGGACATCATTCAAAGCATATATGACCAAGAATGTTACATAGATGTCGATGCCAAATTAAATTTCAGCGAACTTGAGAGTTTCGATGAAGTGTACTTCCAAATTAAAAAATGTATATCTAAAAATAAAAATATTGTGTCAAATGAGGGTACATCGAAAGTTCCAGAAGCGCGTCCGCGTCTTCCAAAAATTGAATTATTTACATTTGACGGTAATATCGAAAACTTCCCTACATTTCTCGAAACATTTAGTTCACACCCCTAAATATCGTAAAAAGCGTACCTATTACGTCAGACAATTATGAGGTAGTCTGGAATGCATTGCTAGATAAATACAAAGATCAACGAATTCTCGCCGGGCGATATCTCGATAAAATGTTAAACTTTATACCACTCAAAAGGGAATCGTCTGAGAATTTATCTAAATTTTTAGATGTTTTCGATAACTCCGTGAAGGCATTGAAAGCACTAAATATCGATAATTTATCTAGTTATATTTTGTGTCATATTGCCCTTAAGGCACTAGATAGGGACACGCATCGATTGTTCGAACAGGACGCCTAGGGTTGTCTACGCGTAAATGTTCAGTAAATATTTTTGGTTTGGCTGGCGAACATGTTCGTAATTATGGAGTAGTCTCATGTGAAATAAAATCGAGACAAGATCTCAACATCACGTTTAATATAGATGCTGTTGTTTTACATAAATTAACATCAGATCTGCCTAACATAAATGTTCCCCAGTCAGTTGTAAACAAATATAAAAACCTGGT
>JAPWLS010000535.1:0-20416 GCA_028551675.1 Tineola bisselliella | reverse complement strand
ATTCCACCCGCACAGCGGAGGACGTGGGCGTTTGGGATGAAAGCCTTCGTGTAAATTCGGGTACTCTCGGCTATGTTCGGTTTCAAGGTCGCATGGGTGGGGGCGACCTATTTTCACGAGGATCGATGGAGGTCGCCTAGAAAATCCTCCAGAATTCATTCGATAATCTCACTTTTACTAGTGAACAAAACTATTGTTTTCAATGTCAAGTGATTCATCCTCTCGCTTCGAACATATTTTGAACTCATGCACTGTTTATTTTGATATTTTTTACTAATATTTCCTATTGTCTTCTCACGCGACTTTACACATTATTTAATCATCTTTACAACCTTAACTATAAATTCTTAAACAGTAGTAAATTTCATACAAAATTTTAATTTGAATAGTAATAAACATAATATAGCTACATAACTAGTTTTGACAAGTAACTATAGGCGATTCGGGTTAATGATAACTGATGACCACTGCATTCGGAACAGATTAACGGTACTTTCACAAATCAAACATAAAAACTTTCGTAGACCCACGATTCAAATCGAAACAGGCCCTTGCATGCCTTTCAACATTCTTAGCTAATCAATTTTGCAATGAACCGTTAAATAATACAATTAGAGACATATCTGACTGTTCCCTATTTACACGAATATTAAACTCTTATTTTTCTACTGTCTCGCATTACAATACATTCTTTACTTGTCTGTATTTGCACTGCCTTACAAGCTCAAGTCCTTCAATTGAAGCGTGAAAATCACCCTCTATAATCCGCATTAGGTGCGACAACGCAACACCAGATGCAAATACACAGTGATACTTTAAATTAGTCGTATAACACATTATTAAGCCGCTGCGCTCGCGCATTGTCTAGCCACTTCCTCGCAACCTTGAATGTGAGAAACTGACGTACACCATAGTTACTACGTAATATAAAAGAGCTTGCCGTTTGATCAAGACAAGTACGTGATATGATTTTGAACTTGGACAATTCGCTCGTTTTTGTGTCTTACCTACTAAAGTTAAACATTAAACGTTTTTTTAACGTCTATTTAGCTTTTCGTGTTTTTGTAGGACGTATGAATGTTTAGAAAGGTCCGCCGCGGGCTGCGGAGACGAGAGTCGATCCAATCTAACGTTTGGGGTCTACTTCATGAATATATTGAGGCTTTCTAGATTTCCTATCAAGGTCAGATCGTATCGGACATTATTTTAACTCGATAAACAATACAATAATGTGATCTATTTTTACTTGAATATTCCTATACAATACATTTGTCATTGGTAATTACATTTTAATTAGTCTTTGTATCAAAAACTGGCATAATATGCAAACAATTAATACTATCTCATTAAATTCCTTTGCTACAAATTATGCCAATGTCGAGTATTCGAGCAGCAGAAATTATAAAATTTTAATTCACACTTAAACCGTCGTGTCAAAAATAAAAATAAAATCCCTTTAACTATTTAGGTCAGATCATATACGAGTATAATGTGTACAATATGTGATCGTACAAAAACCTATGAAAGTGTTCGCATATGCATGCCATCGACAGTTTCATGTATTACAATATTTACTTGCTTGAAGGTGAAGAGAAATATTAAGATCGGCTTAGAGAGGTGGGTGCCCAGTCAATGCGGACGGTGTAAATTCAAGACAGTGGTAGCTGTTGTCTTAGTTGTTTTAACATCAAACGTAGTGTGGTCTTATGGCGGCAGCTACCAAAAAACATATAAAGAGGACTGAAGAACGTTCATCAATGAAGCCGGTTGACGTGTTTAAAAAAATGATTTAAAGAGATCGATAGATATAGATACATGTACATATAATGATATATACGTTATAAAAAGATAACATTGATAGATCTTTGAACGTTTCTTACATAGCGCCGCTGAGCAAATCTTTTGACACGAAAAGGTAGGACAGAGATAAATAAAAGAAATATATTGACCCTGAATACACATAGTAAAGTGCAATCAACCTGCGGAAGACACGTAATAGGAACTACAGATGATGTACGATTCTATAGATTGTCAAGTAAATGAAGCAATCAACAATTGTTAAGAGGGCTTTGTCATATTCTTTAGCTGCTATTATCTGATCAACGTAACGGCAGTCGATTGGATTAATAACTTTATATATTTCTGTTTAACATAAATACTATGAATGAATTCGAAAACTGACAGATAACACGATTGTACTTCTTCTTGAAAATATGCTTTCAAAATGTATTTATTTTTCAAGTTCAACTTTTAATGAGCGGCGACAGAATGTGGTGTCATGCCGATACTATAAAACAATCAAACTAAATCTTTAACGGATTATTTGTTTTATACACCTACCTACGACTTTAATAAATAAAATAATAATTTAAACAATGTTAAACTTTATCGAAACATCTTCTAAACAAGATACTACGTTTTTATTTATCTCATTAACATAGAAGTCGTATCTGCTGGAATATATTAAATAATTTTATTAAGCCTAAGTTTTACTATACAATCCAGTTGGACCGGACCCATATTACGTAATTACTTTGGATTTTTATTGTTAATAATTTAGGCTACAAATCTCCAAATGATAGCGGATATATTTATAAATTTGAAAAAATTGTATATATATAATATAAATTTAGATATATAAGTGCTAGAATTGCCTGTTTTTTTACTATTAAGTACTTACTAATAAAAGTTTTTGGGTAAATCTAGTCATTAAAATAAAATGTGTAATTTTTGTAATATGTGGATTGATGGCCTGTAATGTTTATTAATAAAACAAATATATATATATATATATATATATATATATATATATATATATATATATATATATATATATATATATTTAAATTAAGAATATAACAAAAGACAAACCTAGGATTCAGTTCAAAAAAATATTACGTAAGAGGAAGCTTCATTTAAATTCATTAATTACAATCAACAGCAGTTTTTAAATTATAATTGCTTAACGTACGTTCCACAACAAAACACACGAATAACGATGTCTTTTTTCCACAAAACGGATAAGATAAAATTCTGGTTCCCCAAAAAACACCAGATATTTTAGTTATTGCAAGTTTAATGCGTCGACAACCAGTCTTGTACCGAATTTATGCGAAATGAATTATTAAACTTATGTTTTGGCTGGTTTACCATGGCGGTTGTTACCAAGGTCATTACGCGTCTAAATTATGCTAACTTTGACAATTAGATGTTACCCGGTTATTTAAGGAAGTTATAATGTTTGTTTTTAATTCGGTAGCTTTCTTGGGACATATGACAAAGTCAGGTTATAATAGTTGCTATACCAGAGGTTACTCGCAAAGCTAATGTGACATAATTATTAACTAGCGTATCAACTTGTTACTATATTTTATGGTCTTTGTAAAGAGGTATATGTACATAAGTTCATATATAAGATGTTTTTGCGTAGACAAATTGAAGAAATTCTATACATTTACAATCCCAATATTTAAACGAAGCCGGATTTTACCGGTATAAGATATCAAAAAAATAATAGATCACTATCATTTTTTTTTATGTGACGTAAATTGTTTATGTCACAAAAATGTTTAAACAAAATGCATGTCATATTTTTATCACCAAAAACTGGGTATAATTTATTTTTATCACTCACGTGGATTATTTTAAGTATATTTGTAGATGAGGAAAATTCCAAAAATGGTTACAAACAGACAGAAATAACTGCTTTTATATCGCAACAAAGTTCTAAATAACTATTTAAGAAAATATTGTGTAAAAAAGCGGATCGAGCGGAACCAGGCAGATGCAGTAATCGACCGATAGGCTTTTTTTGTGGTCTTCGTTCTGCTTTAGTGAACTATCCAGTGTCATTGTGAGGAAGAATTGCTCAAATAAATTTTTATTTCCGTTATTTTTCAACTTAAAAATTAATACAACTAGTTATAAGTCTAATTTATTACTTAACCAGTCTACGTTGTATTTAAATTAAGATAAATTTATTAAATAATATTGTACGTAGATTTTTTTATAGTGTCACGTTAGACATTTAGGCGCAAAAGGAATTAAGGTTTGAATGAATTAACATTGAACAAATGATTATTTATTGACGTAGATAATATTATATCAATGGAAATGTACAGCTAAGCATAGTAATAGTCGTACGAACGTCCATAAATATTAGTAACATGTTTTATTAAAATATTGACATTAGTAAGTAAATTATATAACTTAGATAACGCACCAGTTCCACCTTCGTTTATTATCTACTATAAATGTAATTAGGCTTCTATGGTTTTAATAGACTCATTTCAATTTAATCTTTCTTGATAAAACTGACATATAAAGATGTGTTCTTTTATTTGGCTTACTTTTATTTTGGATTAAATTAAATGGATTCTAAGAGAGGTCTAACTCCTTTAATGGTAATCTAATCATTATCCAAAAATATTTATTTCCTATAGGTTAGGTTAGGCTCTTGGGCTACGAAATTCCGGAAAGATATATAGCGAGGAGAAATCATAAGGAACTCGCCAATCATAGTCTCTACAATTTAATGTTAGTAGGTAAATTTAAAAAAAACGTCTATGAAACTTATATAGGTAAAAGCTTTAATAATTGAAATTTGTTTATCTAAACCCCACACATTTTAGTTGAACACTTGAAACCAATAGTTGAAAGTCGAAATGATTAATTACTCCATTTAAGTGCCACCAAATTTATAATATTATAAACACGGAAGTTTGTCCGCTTGCTCGTTACGATCCAAACAACAAGCCGGGTAGAACTGGACGTCCTCACATTAAGCCGACATAGCTTTTGAACTTGAAAAATTAAAATTACATTTTAACCATCATATTAAGTCTAATCTAGTAGCATTGTATTATATTTCTAGTATCGATCACTGGAGAAAATATTGAGGTAAAGTTATTTGTAATATTTTCAAAGAATATTTTCAATACATGTATTTTCGAGATATCTGTAGATATTTAAAGATAAAATCACTCTTGACATTGTCCGAACTTAAAAAAAAACTGCAGTAAGGTGTTTTTATCATTACGTCCAATTTTTGACGGTTTGCAAGCAACAGATATGTTTGGATTGATAAGAAGGTTCAAAACAAAAATACTTTTTTTGGAGTAAACATTTTATTATACTTGTGTAGGTATAATTTTTATAAATTATTTTTATTATTGTGAAACTTAGAGCGAAGTGTTTTCGGTCTATTTTCGATTGAAATACGGCATTTGTTTAAAAATTAATTACATAACAGTTAATGTTATTGTAATGAAGGAAAAATATATATAATTAAATTGTCAGTAATTAGCAAAAACAAAGATTTACAATGCATTGATATGCACAGTTCCTAGATAGCACTTATCGTGCCTTATCGCAAACTATTTATTTAATATTATCATTTTAGACGTAATAAAGAGTATAAATTACTTTTGAGAAAGGTAGTCTTAATATTATCAAATAAAATATTACGCCTTCGAATTACATATATTGTTTTAAGGAGTACCTTTTCAAGAACTAGAAATGTAGGTTAAATTTATGACAATACTATACATAAAATGTAACTTATTTGCGAGCATTTAAAAGACTATGTGGATTACCATCGAGTTTATTTTAATTAACAATAACAAAACTGGTAAATCCTGCCATCTACTTGCGGCTATTGGAATGACTACAACAACTGCCTACATTTAATATATTTTCATTTTTTATAAATTAGAGTTCTTTTTGATCAAAGAGGTAGAACTATTTGACTCTCGTTTTTGAAAACTTTGCAGCCATTATAGTTTTACACGTAGGCACTTCTGTAAAGTATACAAGTATTATTCAAACTGCATTTTAAATGTATGCACAAGTGTTGATTTGATTTGAGCCAGGCAACCTCAATAGACAGTAAGGTAATTCAGGCTGTAATTATTCTTACTATATTAGTATATGATACGATAGAAAGACTTGTAATGAATGAAATGTTTCAATTCAATATAATATTGAAGTCATGTCTTAAAACACGAGCACTTGCATCGTGACTACGTTTACTCATAGATAGCGTAAACTAGATGGGACACAATGCCTAGTAAATTCTTATTAGACAGTTT
This sequence comes from Tineola bisselliella, assembly GCA_028551675.1. Taxonomy (NCBI): domain Eukaryota; kingdom Metazoa; phylum Arthropoda; class Insecta; order Lepidoptera; family Tineidae; genus Tineola; species Tineola bisselliella. Next base: position 14,327 of record JAPWLS010000535.1, on the reverse strand, counting down.
AAAATGAGTAGACGAGTAAAATAATTTCAATGATTTTTTTTGCATTATTTACACGATAATACTCCGCGGTGAACAAGACGGAAACACGCATTGGCACATATCATAGTTTCATACGGTAAGACTTGCGTATCACATAGTAGAACATGTATGAAGGTTGTAATGAGTTACAAGGAAATAAAAAATGTATGTAAGGATTGTAGAAGACTAAACAAGCGTTTCATTGTCTCTATGTGGAACTAAAGCCATTAAAATATAAATAGATACGAAATTATCTAATAATATAGGATTAAATTCTGAATACCAATAATACTTGTTTATAATTCTAATCACGTTTTTGTTTTTGGTCACCAGAATAGTTAACGACTCCGAAAATTAGTCCACGGTTTAGATTCTGAGTAATTTAGTATTCAAACTCGTGTGGTTTATTCACAAAAATTCATGAACACGTATCCACGAAAACGAATAGTTTCATGTCATCGCACAATAAAAATTATAACCCTGCTTTGTTGCCTTTATGCCGAGGTTTTTTTCATAAAATTCAAATTCAATCCTCATTTACTGACAACATGGTTGGAGTTTCAGTGATTTGCGGAAATGTTTTTTAGGTTATTTAGTCGTAATGTCGTAACGTCACGGTCAATGTCGACTATCTGACCTTGTCAGTTTCGTTTGCTATGTTTACTTAAATATTATCACAAATGTTTAGTTATGTAATCGATCATGACACAGGTTCAGGTAATTTATGTAATTTAATTATTAAATGAAATATTTTAAAAAATAAAATATATTAACAATTGTTTTTATTTTACAATAGTTAATTTACTATCGCATGTGGTGTTGTTTAACTTAATCTGAAATTTCTAAAGCTTTGCAGCTACCGTGGTTGTGCCGCGAGTGGCTACGATGAGCGTGGAGACGTAGTTGCAAGGCTTTCGAACCGTTACGGAGTGTCGTAGAAAGTCTTGTAGTCTTTTAATCAGTAAGTTAACGTATAATATACTCAGCTGATATAATATTATGCAAAATAGATATTTTTAAATATGAAATAATTCGCTTGATATTATGAAATATGTAATTCATATCAAATACAACTATTTGATAAAATAAATTCCTATTAAGACCACGTTATCAAGGTCTTTATAGATTATATTATTTATTATAATTCATTATGGAAAATCATATATTCCGAACATAACTCGTGTTTCCAATTTGCATTGAAATTATAATTTTAAACAAATCTGTAATAATATTGTCTTTAAAATGACCTCTTGTTGGTTTTTTTTTAAAAAAGAAAAAGCTGTTCTAAAGCTATTATTTCCCATATTTACGACTATAATGAATATTAAGGGTTGACAGAATTAAAACCAATTACAATTTTTAATGACGTCGAACACGTCTTTATGAATAATGATTAAAACATTTTAAGTAAACATATTATACAAAAAATAATTATTATAAATTTGTCGTTTTTGCCTATAATTACATCATCTCGAGGTCGTCCACTTTAACCGTATGACTGACTACCTCTATATTGAACAATTGAAACTATATAGCTTATGTACTGTGTAGTGCTTTGATCTGTGTTGAGTTACAATTTTAAACAAATGGTAATAATACATTTTAAAGTAAACTAAATTAATTACCTTTACTATAATGTAGTATAGTGTAATAGGCAATTTTAAAATAGCTAAAACAAGGATATCTTAAAATTTTATTTAAATTTATCGCTTTGTATACAAAAATAAATTATATAAAACAACATATTGTAAACAGAAAATGCTGTTTCAACGTAAAATCCATTCATGTGCACAATTTGTTAATAGATAAACAATAAATGTTAAACTGCACGTTTGGTCACACACCAAGTCAACGACTCTGATACCAAGTTCGTAATATTTGTATTATCAAGACGTGTATGAAGCGTCATTGCTCGCCACGACCGCGTATTTTTAGCCTAGGCCACACTAAAAATAGTATAACAGTTATTACTGAATTAATATTTCTAAAAACGGATCGCCGCGTCTACTTGCTCACATTGATAACGGCCGGCTGATAGTGGCTCGACGTTTCCACGCATTCTACACTCTACCTTTTGTTTTTGTTTTAAATATAGACAATTTCTTTTTGTTATAATTTTAATGTGTGGTAGGCAGACTCAACTTGGTTATTAGCCTAGTCTACTGTTCCGGATTAGTATTACTAGTTTTAAGTGTAACAATCGTAAAGTGACCTAATGGCGTTTCGGGATCAGTTTGGACTTAACCGGAGTCTAACAAGAGGACTAATAACTTGCTGACACTCAATCATCTTCGTCTCTGCTGATGGACCGCACTCTAGCTTAATACCAGTCCGAGTGCGTTACATGCCGGGCTATTATAAAAAAATTGAAAACTCGGTTAAGAGGTCAAACGAATGAGGGACAATTGGCAGTCACTAATTGCCTCGACTGCTTCTCGAGCAACCACGAGGGGTCGATTTAAACTTTCATGGAAATCTTTTATAATATTAAACTTCTTGGGCCGTTTTGCTTGTTCAAGTTGAGTTTTAGTGTTGGACTTCCTGTTTTGTTTACTATGTAATTGTGTATTAAGATTTTAGTTTATAGAAACCGGTCTTTATTATTTTGTTTTATTGTAAATATTTATTGAATGTGACTCTACCACTACTACATCTGTATACATCTCTTAAAATTATTTCAATAACAATTTAAAAAAAAAACACTTTCAATTATTGTAGTAATTGACGTAAAATATATTTAAAAATTTAGTTTAATTCTGTTTTGAATTTTTTCAAACAATTATGCTTCATTGTATTCAAATTTATTCAATTAAAAAATACGAATCCGTTTTCTTAAATTATGTTCAGGCGGTAATTCTAGTAGTTTCATCTATTATCTAAAAACATGATAGATTTCCACAAAATTTTTAGTCCCAGGTACTTAAATGGCGAAAAAAATATAAATGATTGTTGTTTTCGAATTGGTGATGCAAATGTCATATTATTATGTTTCTGGCATCAAGTGCAAGGTGACCTTGGTGGTTATTTTTTTTATATACAACTTTAATTAATGCAAGTTTGTTTTGTTAAGAGTAATGGAAACTTCCTCTAAATTACTTTGTGTTTTGCTGACATAATCTTGTGTGACCTGGACCAAGTGTCAGGTCATATCTTCAATTGCGATTAAATGTACTTAAATATTTATAAAAATATAAACAAATTAAAATTTAATATGAGAGTCGTTGAAGATGATAATTTGGAGGCATATCTATTGAGCGTAACTACGTCAGAGCGATAAAAAAAGTGCAACAAAAACCAGTCACCATCACCAAACATTAAATATATTTTTATCCATTCTATTTATAACTTTCGTAAAAGTACGCGCTCATTGTGATTTTTGATGATATAAAACGTGTAGGAAGAGAAAGGTTAACAGTTAGTGTGAATGCCATTCCACCTGTCTACTGTACTCCGATTATATCATTAGGCGCTCGACGACAGTGCTCTCATGATCGTTCGTTACTTTCCTATCTCGAGATATATGTTTCGGGTCAAATACAATTAGTGACATCACATCCGCTACGCTAGTACGCTAATACAAAAAAAAAACAATTGATTTTATTAGCCTGTGTTTATGAAGTAGCATGGTGTAAACTCATCTCCTCAAGCAAAGGCGACTATTGCATACCGACATCTCTATGGTAACATAGCGGTTATTTCCGCTCATAGACTACACTCTAGTTTTAATTGAAATCGCAACATATGTATGTAGGTGTACTCAAACCCAAGGCACTATATAGAAATACATGGCAAAAAACACTGCTTTTCAATTCAATGCATTTCTCAAAAGCTTTTATACGATTAACCTGTTGAAAAATCCATCAAAATTAAGTAAATTCGTATATAAAATTGTGCACTTTTTTCTGTACTTTTATACATTTTATTGACCAGTGTCTTATTGAAGTGAAAGGACCGTACCTCTTGATAGGCATTACCCATTCACTTATCTGGGTCGAAGAACCAAAACTGTGGTTTTACATGCAAGCATGTTACTTGTGTGTTAATTATATAAACATTAAAAAAAAACTTTTTCCGCTCACGTCTTTAGAGATTAGAGGCAACTAACCATAGAGGCGGCTCTATGTCTGTTCTGAGCTACTTTGTACGCGTATATTTAATGGCGCATTTACATTGCTATATGCGGACTGCGGAGTGCGGTAAATTAACTGACACGCGTGTCATAAAGCACGTATAACAGTTGCTAATGTATGTCTACGTATGCTGTGTGTCGGCCGGCTAATCCCATTGCTTGTAAACATTAAATAACGAACAATGTAAATAAGCCATAAGTCGTACGTGTACGTATCGGACAAGATTTGAAGTTCGAACGGTTTTAATTGTACTAATAATCGCGGAAATATCCTCCTACATAAAACATACGAGTAACCTCAATTACAAATGATTTGATACATCACAAATTGTTGTTGTTTTTTGCACTTATTAGGTAATTTTGTGCTTAGATAAAAGGTACTCGTATGTAACTTGAAGTTATAAAGTAAACAAAAAAAAATTAAAGAGGCCAGCGGAGCGGTTTGACTTGCTAATAATTGACGGTACCGTTAAAAAAAATCTTACACGAGAGAGGAAATTTACTGGAGTTTTGATAGTGTTTAGAAATGACATAAAAACAAATACCTATCTAGTGATAATTTTACAGTGAAGTAAGAAGTATTATACTTTCTGCAAATATTCAAAATTAATTAACACAAAATATTTTTATTTATTTTACTACATAATCGTCTATAAATCTGTTAATAAAATTATTATCGAAAGTTTTAAATAGATACCTTGTATCGTATTATATAATATTTATTTTGACGTAAATAATTGACATTTAAAAGTGTATTTTCCCTATTTCAGGTACGTCATAGTCACCCACGCAACAATTTCATATCGATCCTGTAAATCAACTGAAATAGGATGTATTCTATAAAACACAAACTAAACTGAAGGTATTGTAATGTTTAAAATTAATAAACAATGCTTATTTTTATTATGTTTTATTGACCTAGCATTATTTTTATACATCGTACTATATTTAACATAGTCAGGCGTAATTACATAATCATATTATATATAATACTTATAGCTTACTTATTTATAATCAAAACAAAACTTTATATAATTACACATATAAAACATTCTCTGACGTAGGTACGTTAGTAACAAAAAAATACTTCAATGTTTAAAAAAAAACTTGAATCATTTCAACAAACAAGTTAAACAACATTAATTTCCTACAAATGTTAGTTATCCTTGTTAATGATAATTGTAAAACATAAATAATTATTAATGGTCCATTAAATTTGATATTATTCAATTTCGTCTTAATTTCAAATAGCAAGCCTCTCATGGAACTGCAAAAAAGAAAACTTAAAAATAAAAATACCACACCGTGTAAATGCTACAATCTCTAACTATTTAATTTATTTACATTTAATCTCCTAAATGTATTTTATGATATCAAGCTCAGATATCACGGAAACAGTTTATGTACCTATCCGCGTCAAAGCATTTTAAGACGATTTCCGTCGACTTTCCTTTTAATATCTAATTACATCTCTTTCAAAATTGTATTAATTACCAAATTTACTATATATTTATTTTTTATATATGAAATCTCTATTTTCCCTTGCTAGTAATGCAAGTGAAATGGATTATGTAAAAGTCGTATAATATAATTTCTTTTTATTTGTTCCAATTATTTTATACGCGTTTGACTATGAACTATTTGGACGACAACTACCAAACATTTCAAATTTAATAATTTTAATTACTTTGACATGTTATTGAAGTTCAATGAGAATTGTCGAAATCGATACATTTTTAAATAATTAAAAAAAAAAAAATGTTCTTTTAAATTTGAAATTTTTACTTAAGTAAATTTATAAATTGCTTTTGTGGTAACACTTGTGCTCTCACTTGAGCACTCGACGTCATCTCGCTCCTTATGGATTAATCACAATTAAGTACAAGGTCGCAATGTGTACCAATTTGTTCGATTTTCCCTCTTAAATCAATCGCTAAAAAATAACAACTGTGTTTGACAAACATAACATAAAAATGTCGAAGGTTAAGTAAAGTACATGTAGAATGGCAACTTTTTGTAATCAAAATTCTTTTTTTTTTTGTGTTAACACCCTCTCTCTCTTTCTTTAAGTATTCATGTTTGTATTCAATTAATTGGATCGTATTCAAACATTATACTGCGAAGGTCGGCCACGTGGCGTCAACCATCATGATGTCACTCCAATGTGAACATTACGTTCTTGGCAAACATAAAGTTATTGAATCGCAGCGATCATTGATGATTTTACAAAAGGCGTAATTAACGATATCTATAAGCTCTTCATATCTATACCTATATGATAATTGATTGATCCCCTTATCATCCAATTAAGTGTCGCGAATAGAACTGAAAGTTGGAATTTCCTGATTTAGACACATTCAACTTTTTATCGTCATATTATATTTATAATTATGTATTTTTAAACCAGTTAAATTAGGCTAAATTAAGCACCGACTTAAAAATACTAGAGAAGCCACTGAGAATAACGTTATTTCGCCTGCATATTTTAGTCCATACTAACGAGTTTACGTCAGTCACTAGTGCTCTTCGTGATGCTGTGTCGACGTGTTTCCTTGTCTAAATTAAATTGATTAATTCTATTCGAATTGTTTTATTTACCTGTCCACCTATATATGTGTTTTATTTGATTTACGCGTTATTCTATGAGCAATATAAGTCCCATGGCCTTTCTAGTATATTTAAGCCAATGAGGTTAGCTAAGTTCTTAAGTTATAGGCTGTAATAAGTGAGTGGGACACTAGACAGAGTCACGACAATTATGCGTGTACCAGCCCACAATATCAATTAAATCCAAGAGCTGAAATAAAGAAGCTATGTGGCGTCCTGACTGGTATGGGCGGGTAACACGGTGGCACAGCAACGGCGACTCTACATTTTTTTTAATACAAAACAGCTGTATAAAAACCAGGGTTGTCGATGGTTTGAATTGCGCACTTCTGATTTTATTCTGAATAATTCAATTAGAGAAACTAAACAGTTTTTTTTGCTAAATCTATTTTAATAAAAAAATGCATGCCATGTATCTGCCACGTTGCTAATTACTAATTAGCAATACTATCTTATCATTCAGTGATATTGTTTTTTTCTTTTATCTATAATAATAAAACAAAATTCTTTAGTTTTTCATAATCGTTTAAAATATACACAAAGTTGACACAAACTTCAAATAAGTTTTTTTGAAACCTACGTCATGGTAGTTTATTTAATTAAGAATTTTAAGTCATTAATAAAGTATAATTATATCTTTTTTTTATATTTCCGTATTTTATTTGTTTTTGTTTTTTTACTTTTGGATAGCGAAGCCTGATTGCTTTAGTGAAGGTATTAATTACAAATTAACAAAATTAAAGCGTGTTTTCGTAGAAATTACAAATTAATCCAGCGTAGAGGCTTGGAAGATGTTTTGAAAATTCGATTCAATAATTGGGATTAAATTTATTTTATGATCATCCCTATGAGAACTGGACTAGGCCGGTCGTCGGGCGTCGCTTGTCGTGCCAATGTGCGGCTCATAGTACTCAGTAATTTAGCATCGTTGCCTTACTAGGACCGGTTCGAGATCTAGACTCGTCCAGGAGCTGCAATTAAGTGACACAGTATTAAGAATACTCTCCATGTTTATAATCGGGTTTAGGGCTAGTGTTGAAGGGAATTTATTCATGTGCTAACTTTCAACTCATCATAGCGTTGTTTATAATATAATATAGGTACTAAATTTACTTAGTAACTTCCACTATCCCAGCACATTTTGGCAAGTTGCTTTCGCTCATGAAATGTAGGTACTTCTTGCTTCCTCGTAATCGACGATCCCTCGTAAATCTCTACTACAGTTTATAATCATATCTTAAAATATGTTTAATTATATATGAAACAAGCAAAACTGAAATTCTAAATACATGATTTCTAAAATGATCGTTGAGATTATGATGGGAAACCCATCAATTATGTGTTTAAAGAACAATGTTTTACAGTTCGGAATTGTCTAAACAGTCTCTAACAGAACAAAAATGTAATTCATTTCGTTACCTACGTCATACACATATTAATTATTTTAAAACGGTAATCCCTAAATATAATTATTTTACGTGAAACTTCTAACAATAGTTTAAATTTAATTTTTTGCAACATATGTAAGATGAATATTAAAACAATTACCATAAGAAATTAATAAATCAAATTTATCGTAATAAAGATCCGTATGCAAGGCTGCCATTATTACTTGTAAACAAAATAATTAAAAACGTTGTAATAGGTGTTAATTTTTTTTTAACTCAAATTATAATTTTGAAGGACTAACTCTGACGTCTATAACTAGTTTATAGGTATACCTAGCTTACTATCGCATTTGTTTTATCGTATCCTCAGTCTTGCCGCTTGACCACGGTGACTGCAAGACAGAATAACTTATTTAAAATTGATACAATGTAATAGTATATTTGTGATTAATTAACTGCACATCCATAAAAACAATGTTCACATAAACGGATGAGTTCCATTGCATGCATCTGTCATTTCATACAGTACCTAAAAATGATAATAAAAATATATGTTTTAAGACAAAGCTTATTGAACATGCCCGACTGGACATTCTAGACTAGTCCTAGACTTTTGTACTTGTTCAGTAACAGGTGCGGCGCATCATGCTTCTGCTGTTTTTATTTCAATACCAGAACTGCGTCAATTTCTTGTTGGTTGTTGGCTATTAGAACTTATGATATCTATGTTTAATTACAACGACGAAAAGAAAAACATTGTGTAATAAATGTTCTGCAACAAAAAAAAAACTGGAGTGTTTACATCAAAATTTAGTACCTACCTATAGTATTTTCTGATTAGTAAATTTTATTACGCATTAGATGAATACTTGATATTTCTTAGTATATTTATCACGAAGTATATTTTAATTAATGTTAACGTTTCACCGCGTTAAGGATTAACGAGCGAAGATCATTGTAAGTCGTAATTTCACATCAACAGCACTGTCGCCACGCAATTCGTTGCGGGATACCACACCAACAACTTCTGAGTTTACTTGGAATAAAACCGGACCGCATTTAGCAATATCCAGCCCTCTTAGGGTATCATAAAAAATGTAATGCTCTCCGTGACTAGGACAGCTTCTTGCGACCTTGAGCACCGCCATTTTCTTTTTTTCCCGCGTTCAATGTTGCCAACTTGACGCCACCGGGTTGCGTTCAAGTCTTGAGCGTCGTATTCTTTTTACATTCGCGACTATTGGTGGTCATTAGTGTGGTGCTTAAATATTTTTTACGCTACTTTGAGCTTTGTATTTCTTCTTTAAATCGATGATCTTTCGTATTATTATCAGTCGATATTTTGTGAGTTTAAACAATATAAGAGACAACGATAGTATGTACATACCTAATTGTTATCAGCAGATATACAAACAAGTTTATCAGTGACACGAGTCAGGCTGATAGGTAGCAAGTGACACGTCGAACCCACTTTACGTCAACCACTTGCCAAATCTTATCAATAGTACGGCTCACTTAGCACCGTAATCTGCTTCCTACACTTGCGATATTCCGCAGAATATTGGCTATTATTATAGCAGTGCATGTACAGGTATGTATATGCCTTGATTGAACAATATAAATTAAATAAATAGACACCTTCTGGACGTAGACTATAGACGTGTATTATCAGAAATTAAATTTCAAAACGTGTCATTGTATTCTACATATTGTTTTTTATTAGACAAGGTCAAGAGTTCGTTTGGAAGTTCTTTTCGCTTATTCCGTCTCCACTCTTCGCCAGTACTCGGCAGATTGAATAAACTGCTTGACACAGATTCGCGGATTTCGGGTCACGCGGGCGTCGCCGGCCGAGCACGTCGAAGCAGCCGCAGTAAACAATCGTTCGGCCTGTTACGACATACAGGATTGAGAGGAAGAATTTGGCTTTTGTATTGAGTTTATTGCTGAATGATTCGTGTCGACCGTATATCTTTCTTAAACGTAATTGAATTAGATGAAGGGAACTAGTTGTATAAACTTCTTTTAAATTTGGTGCTGGATTCAGTGAGGTCTTTGAGCGTTCAAAGAATTATTTGTTCTGTTCGTTTGAACTAAGTTGATAATATCAGCATTGACTCCGGCGTCGGGTTTGTGTAAAATATCTATTAGCATATGAAGAGGCTTGGCGGAAAGGTTAGACTTTACATTATAATCAAGCACATCAGCTGTATCTACAAAAGTACGACCTGTCTCATTCTTATCTCTTATCAGATCTTAATATCATTTCTATACCTTATGTGCATATATTTTTGAAAACCTTAGACTATATGTACAATGATCAACATAATATTTACGCAGCAATTTATTTATAACTAGCAGTTGCCCGCGACTACGTCTGCGTAATAATGAAGATATAAAGTACTGTGAAGTTTAATGATGTTTCATATTTCAGTCAACAAAAAATGCCTTCCACACCCCTGTTGCAAAATCTACTAACTGCCTCTCCGTCAAATTTCTAGTTTGTAGCAAAAAAATATACAAACCTGCGAGAGTCCTTACAACTCCTTAATCTGGCCCCGTTGCAAAATCCGTTCTTTGCAGACGTCCACTAACTATAAACTACCTCCCTGTCAAATTTCATCTTTGTATGTCAAGCGGATTTCGAGAGAACTTTCGCTTTTATTTTCATTGAATTAGATATGAATTACAATGTGAACTTAAAATAAAATGAAATATATCTTAAAAAACAATTGTAAAACTGACAGCACATTTGCCCGCCAAAATTAGGCACAGGCTTCGAATTATGTGAACTTAAAATAAAGTGAAATACAATATATCTGGCTGTATGGGCTCGATCCCTTTGCCTTAAAATGGAACAAAAAAAAAAAAAAGAAATATCATAGACATTGAATTGTGTGAACTTAAAATGTAATATTTCTTTAAAAAAAAAAACAATTGAAAATAATTTTATAGCCTATGTTCATCAGGGATTTTTTACGATTCTAATGGTGAAAGAATTTTTCAAATCGGTCCAGTAGTTTCGGAGCCTATTCAATACATACAAACAATCAAATGTTTCCTCTTTATATAATAGTATAGATGAAGTTGCTAGAAAAGTACAATCTTCTAATGACACATGTATTATTCTATGCAGCAGATATTATCGCTTTCCTGTGTCTGCCTCGTGGAATACATAATGCACAAAAGTTGTCACTTAAAAGTAATTTAGCTTTACATTGCTTTACAATATAACAATTCATAATTTCATACAATGCTTCTCTAACACCAGGAGTTAACGATCTTAATGTTTATGTTTATAGAGGGTTAGTAAGAAGTTTATGATTTATTAAGGTCAAGATTTGTGCCTGAAGGCTCCGTTTGTTTACGTATTCAATACACAAGCATAATTACAAACATGCAATCAGAATATCGGTCTATACAATACTAAACATGCGTAACCTTTACAACGCCTACACTTAATATTGACCAACATATACGTATGTAGATCTGTGCAGGAGTGTGTCTGTGTGTCACATTGTGACGTCATACACAATTGTCATCGTTGTCACGGTTAACAAGCAGGAGCCGGTCATCGTCTCGTTCGCTTTGCGTACGGATTAAACGCTCGTGCATGTTTGATCACTTCTATACTCTTCTTCTATATTCATTTTGTATGTTATTACAATATGAATGTTTGCTTGTTTTATTCTTAAACCCTCATTCTGTGCATTGTGTGTGTTCCTAAATATTTTTTGCAATATGCAATTTATTTAATTACTTTAATAGTAACTTTAGTGGTATAAATGTATTATCATTATCTTCAATTGACACAAAAACTTGTTTATCATCAGCTTGTTTATTGTGGTGCTTATGGATATTTAATAATAATAAAGACTCATTGGAATTGATAGCATTCGAGTGTAGGAGACCTGTATCGAATTCCTCAAGGACAACACTTGTTTTGGCCAGTCGAATATTCGTTTTTTTATTGGGAAGTGACACGGTCGTCGCTCGGCCATAAGACCTTGCCCCCACCCCCCTCCGGTCTCGCTTGTCGGGTGACGTCACCATCGCCATCTTGCTACGGGCGACGCGTTGCTCGGCAACACTACACACGACTACGCATTTACAAATTGGCATGTAATTTTTGGCGCCTGTTTTGAAACGTTCTTTGTATCTTGTAACAACAATAACTGTAGTGAAAACGTGATCCCTATTTAACAGTCGCGAACAAACAATAACTTTGTTTTAATTAAACGAGTACTAATTGGTAGTCACCACATGTGAGACAAACTTTATTGGTGTCGCACGCTTTAACTCGAAACTTAATTTAACTAACAATAATGAACCTTACTGCATTATAAATAAGGCGAGTGTGGTACAAACATTAAGTTATTAAATAAATATAACAAATATACCAAACTAGACTTCAAGGGCCGGTAATTCAATACTAACTAACGCCAGTAGTAACGACTAACCCATAATTTATGGTTCTTAAGGAAATTCATTCAAATATATCACTTAAATTGTCCTAACATAGCATTAAATCAGTATTTGAGTTGAGAATTGCTAACTAAAGTCACCTAGCAATTAAATATCGATTGAATTAGCGGCCCCTTAGTCTCTAGTAAAGTCGCTATTAATGTGTGCGTAAATATTTAGTTCTGTACTTACACTTCAATCAGAAACACAAAATCCTAAGTAGAATCATGAAATTAAATTTTCATATTTATATTAGTTATTTGTATTTCATATTAGTATATAACTAATAAACTATTCACTTATTTTAAAAATATTGCACGTTATATCAAAAATATCATTATAGAACGAACGCTACAATCTGAAATGGAAAGGAAATAGAAGTAGCTGCAAAGCAATTTCTGTGGCTTCTTCTCAAACATAATGTACGAAGTTGTGTCGTACCGTACGGCCGTGTTCACGCCTTCAAGTTTTCAGTTTCTTTCCATTTTAATTATTTTTTATCATTATTCACTCGTGTTAATTTACATCTATGTTTTGAACATTCTCTCTTTTGACATGTTGACATAACCTTTAAATAAAGCCGATTTTTGGATTCGGTGTTTTAATTAATAAGCAAACATGAAGAAGAGCCCCAGCCAATTTGAAGCCATGATTAATTTTGTGGAGAAGTAAGTATAGTATTGACGTTAAAATGTTAGATGATATATGCTATTTATTTTTCGTTGTTTTTTAGGAACGGCGATTGTCCAAGCCCGCAGCTCGCGGCCGCCAATGGTGCCTAAGAAAGTGGGAACATTTAACTCGGATATTGAATAGTGCCATCATCGGAGATTCTCAAAATGTGGACAGGTGGCGCAAAGTAAGTAGAACTGTGACTTAGTATTTTACTTTGTTAACCTTTTAATTACAATTTAATGTAATGCCTGGGTTCTTATTTGCATGTTTGGAAAACGTATGGAGTGACTATAAAAGCCATGTCTAAATGAAAAATCTAGAATTGACCGATCTTGCATGTTACTGGTCGAGAACCTGCACTAAAGATGACAATAGACCTTGAACTCTAAAATTCTGTCTATCATTGGGGTACAGGCTGCAATAGGCATGAATATTTCTGAGACTGGATCTAAGGTTTACAAATCCACTCCACATGGTTTATCACATATTACTAAAATAATATGATTAAGGTGCTAAGTTTTATAACAAAATATTGTGCAAAATGCTGTTGTTAAATCATACATATTTTCTTTTATTCAGGAGATAAACAATAAGACAGATACACACAGGCACAGGTGAAATACAATTGAGTGGGGATATCCTAAGTCTACAACTTTCATCAACGCTACCACCACCTCGATACGATCAAAACATATCAAATGGGTCAATTCCTTGAGGCCGATAGGGCAGCAAGAGAAAGAGAGGGAACGTGTTCTGCAATATTTCGAGTCGGAAGAAAGAAGTTAATTGATGCTTATTTATTTTAACAATTGTAAATATATATGAAAATAAAACTGTATTTTTAAAGACATCTTTTATTTTTAAATTATCGTTCACCCCAAATATAAAAAGGGGTTTTGACAGTCACGGATTGGAAATCTTTAAAATGTTTTGCTCAATTGCAATTGTGACTTCATTTATATAGTTGCTAATAACTGTGGACACAATTATGACATACACCAACAACATGGCGAGACCCAGTCGCATAAAAGGATAATCTACATAAA
>JAPWLS010000919.1:0-27008 GCA_028551675.1 Tineola bisselliella | reverse complement strand
TTGTACTAAGTTTTAAATCAATAAATAAAATATACTATAGACATTGAGAGACCATAGTATATATAACTACTGTATATATATTACTGAAAAAGTAATTATTAATTGTTTTAATTCTGATCATTGTGGACAAAAGGCTATGTTTTATAACGGATTTCTTAAAAATACTGAGGACGTTGTTTGTAGACCTATTACTGATTCACGGCTGGACAAATTCAAGAACTGTATAGATAGTAAATTAGCATCGTTGCCTTACTCTAATGATCCCGATAAACTTTATTCTACGTTGTTTGGGGCAATAAAATTAGAATTTGACAAGGCATTTCCTCGAAAGAAGAAAAAAGTAGGTCATAAAAAATTTAGCGATTGGGCTACGATAGGAATTCACAGAAGTAGGCTGAAATTGTATGATCTTTATTATGAAAAAACGTTTAACCATAGTCCAGTATTTATTGACTACGTAAGGAATTATTCAAAAATCTTTATACGTGTCTGTGCTTTGGCGAAATCAATGTTTATCGCACATAAAATTAATCATTCCGATAACAAAATCAAATCTGTATGGAATGTAATTAATACAGAGACAGGTAAAGTGCAACTTCGCGACTCTCATTTCAGTCTACAAAAAGGAGATAAAATTATTGAATCGGATCACGATGTAGCTCTTGAGTTTGAGAAGTTTTTCTCAAATATACCGATTGAGACTACTCGATCCCTGGATTCTTCGCCTAGTATTTCCGAATCACTTTTGAAATCGAATGTAAGTGAATGCTCAATCATTCTTCCTCAATTTTCTCATGTTTCTCCAGATAGTATAGTAAAGGCTTTTAAATCGTTGAATATGAAAAAGACAGAAGATATTTGGGGCATCTCTGTACGAATTTTAGATTCAATCATTGACTCTATAGCGCATTACTTAGCGGTTATTTTCAATAGATGTGTCGACGCGGGTACGTTTCCCAATTTAATGAAATTTAGTAAAGTTATTCCATTGTTTAAAAGTGGTTGTAGGTCTGATCCCGCGAATTATAGGCCAATATCCGTTTTACCGGCAATTAGTAAAATATTTGAAAAAATAATTTTAAACCAGTGTCTCACTTTAATTGTAATCGTTTATTACATGATCGACAATTTGGGTTCACTAAAGGTAGATCGACGACCGATGCAGGGGTAGCTCTGATTAAACATATATTTGATGCCTGGGAGGACTCGCATGATGCTGTTGGCATCTTCTGTGACCTATCCAAGGCGTTTGATTGCGTCGATCATGAGACTCTTATTCGGAAATTAAGCTACTATGGCATTAAAGATAATGCGTTAGGGCTTCTCAATTCATATTTAAGCGACAGGACGCAAAGAGTGGCTGTAAATTGTGCTACATCTTCAGGCTCTAGGGTTAAAATGAACTTTGTTGAAAATAAGAACACCTTTTACTTGAAATAACTTGCACTTTATGTGTTTTAATTGCTTACAACCACATGAATACAAAACGAAATTAATTCTAAAACAAATTGATTGAGCCGGCACTGCTATCAATCTGTGGGCTTATCACAAATTTTAGTCTGGCTTTCGAACCGAGTTCGCTTCAATTTGTATGGAAATTTGAGCAGCGCCACCGCGTGCGGATTTGGAACTACAATATTTTAGATACTTTTCGTAAATTTTCGAACGTCTCGATCTTTCGTTCATTTGATAGATTGCTGGCGCTCGTTAGTCGTTAGTAAAAATTCATGATCCCGGTTGCTAATGGATCCGTTTTACTTGTGACAGCTCGATTCGAAAGCCAGACTAAATTCGTGATAAGCCCACTGTATTAGCACAATCACATTTTTCTAACTGTCAAAAAATACACCTATATTGCCTCACAAGTGGCGCCATCTATTGAGAAATGAGAGCGTTAACAATATAATAGATTATTATCTCAAACAGATTGGAATATCCCATCGATATTCTCGATCATGAGCTAGTACCCTCAACCACTAGGCTGCGACCACTCAAGGACATTTATTTATTATTGTGGTAATATGAATAATAATTCAAGACCAATAACTTCATTTAATATTTATGTTTTATGTGAATTTTATATGAATATTGTGTAATATTAGAAGTTTATTTTATTAATGAGCACCTATATTTTGTTTTAGAAAAAATCTATACACAGCAAATGTCCGGTGCATGTTAACGGGTACTCGAGTGAGGACAATGTTGATTATTGGAAAAAAAGCGAATGGGACGAAGAATTAGCTAAATATCAGGTAGCGATCACGTGACATTTTTTTTTAAATTTTAAGAAATGAGTAAGACCACACACTATGAGTCATAAATATAAAATAAACTTATAGTCATATTACAGTCAAACATAAAATACAAAGAGAGAAAGAGACAGAAAATTCAATATAATAGAAAGTGAGAAACCTCTGTTAGGTTAGATATAGCGTTCATGGAGATCTGAAAACTCACAAGTCAACTTAAACACCATGTTCCTCAACTTTTATTATTAACCTCTATAAGTGAGAGTAACTACTCACAAACCTTGATACGTGAGAAACCTCTATGAGTGAGAATAATATTCAGGTCCCTTGATCTGTATTAAGAATCGTTGGCAAAGTCCATGGTCAGTTTTTTTTATTTGAAAATCCTGAAATTATTGATATCATGGTCACCCTTTCACATAGAGTTAATGAATGGCTATAATATCTCTTTCTACCATTCTTAACATCTATAGTATCTTAGTATAAATAGGGTGACCATGTAGTTGGTAAGTCACGCGGATTTGAACGTGTTTTGTTTTAGGTAATAGTAATGACAACTCAGATATTAGCCGACATGCTTCAGCATAGATACATAAAGATCAGTGACATAAATTTGATAATATTCGACGAATGCCATCATGCCACTGATGATCATCCGATGCGCGTGGTTATGAAATATTTTAATATGCATCCGGCCGACGAACACCCGAGAATACTTGGTAAGTCAATTAGAACAACTTTGATTGAATTTAAAGTGTTTATCGTTCTTTTACGCTTCATTGTCTCAAACAATAATCTACAGGAAACGAAAACGATATTTATGTGATAACGATAGTTTGATATGTGATCACCTGATTATAACTTCGGTGCATTTTATTACATTTAATGCAGTAAAAATTATTGACTAATAAATCTTTAAATACGACAGCCATTAGACAGTAATCGAAATAAAGTGGTAATACGTTGCATATACTTGTATATCAAATATTCAGTTTAAAACATTAAGTAACAATTGAAACGATTTCTTATAAAATGCTTGTAACAGAACGTAATTCCAGCTAGGTGACAGTAGGCAGTTGCAATGGATTATTATCGTTAGTCAAAAATGACGTCAAACTTTTTAAATATATTTTCTAGGGTTGACGGCGACACTCTTGAATCGCAACATTTCCATCGGACAAGTTGCGAAAAATATAAGGGATTTAGAAGTCACTCTGCATTCTACAATTGCGACGGTTAATGAAATGGGTGAAGTTTTGGAGTGAGTTTAAAGATGATTTACACTGTAGACAAAATAAATGCTATAATAAGCCGCTTAAATTCCTTTGAAATGGTCCGAGATTTGACATTCATTTTTTAAGCAATTTTAAGCCTTGGTGTGGTAAAATCTCTCTGGGGATTTGCTATCGGGTATGTGTCATCACCTGCGAGTCATTGACATTTTTTCTTTGGATACTCTAGTTTTGTGGGTGACCATGATGTTATTTTTTTTCAGGATATTTTCGTAATTTTAAACTAGACAAATTTGATCAGCCATTTTGACTACGTTTCTTTTTTCCAGCTTTTCAACTTGTCCTAAAGAACATATTTTAACATATGCGGACACACCGGTAAATCAAGCAGCTGTTGAAGCTATGAAAGTGTTAAACGAAATGAAAGAGATGATTGGACACATTAAATTGCCAGCCAACGATCCTAAACTTGATTTGGCAAAGAATCAAAAACTTATGGTCCAGGAAAACAAGGTTAGTAGTGTAGTGATGTCTGAATATATAGCAAGTTTAAAAGTATTGAAAAGTAATCTGACCTCTGTGTAAGACTTGTGCTAACTAATTCGTCGCATAGGCCCTTTTGGTTTTCGCGCATAGATAGAATCTTCGGTGATTTCAAAAAGGGATATCATGAGAGCTCGTCAATCATAGATTGTACAATATAATGTTAGTATACTCAATTTCTGAAGCCGGCATAGTGGAGTTGACTGTTGCACGCGGACATCTGTCTGTGGTAACTGTGGTCTATGCTCATGGACCGCACTCTAGCTTAATATCAGGTGGAGTGTGGTCATATGCTCGGCTATTGATAAAAAACTCACAGGTAATAATTTTCGTTTCGACTTTTAGCTTTTAAAAGGCGCGAAGAATTTAATAACTGAAGTGACGCTGTTTATTGAAGAGTTTGGAGTTTTCGGAGGATCACTAAGTATTTTAGCTCAAATGATATTGCTTGAGAGATTGAAAAGATCAGCTACAAGACATGAAACTTTGGTATATAATTCTGTCATTACTGCTTGCACACGGTATGTATTAATTAGTACTATAAGTAGAACAAATAAATTGTGAGTGAATTCTACTCGAAATGGATATTTAAGCGGTCTTTTATTTGGGATTAATGTACGATTGTATCAGGCACTCCAGGTATGTAAATTGTGATGTATTTGCATATGTGATTCTGAGTGTTAGGTAGGCCTTAGATGATGTCTATCAGTTCAGTCTATTGTTCAAAGTTAATACCATGATCATGGGCGTAGCCAGCCATGGGCTCAGGGTGGGGAAGCAGTCTATAATAATATGTAACTAGCAAACTACCCGCGGTTTTACCCCGGTTAATCTTTTCGTACAAAAAGTTTACACCCACATTCTATAGCATCCTGTATCTGTATTTTTTGTAAATGAAATTAGTTAAAATTATTTTGCTTACAATCCCCGCTACAACATTCAGTAATTTGACTGATTCGTCGTTGAAGCGAAGCTGAAGCGACAGCACGTATCCTGATGATGCCACGTGAAGTGGCGAAACGCGTCGAGTCTGAATGTTGTAGCGGGGATTGTAAGCAAAATAATTTTAACTAATTTCATTTAATATGGATTTCCGCAAAGTAACCCCTGAAACAACTAATTGTATTTTTTGTGTCGAGTGTGAATTTTCTTACGGATATTAAGTATAGTAGTTAGTACCAAGATAATTAAGTTTTTTAGGTTTGATGAAGTAACTTACATGTCATGCCCCACCGTGTCTACGCCCATGACCATGATATCCGAGAACGCTCTATCAACAGGCCGCGCCTCTACTACATATCCTATCGGCATGCCTCGTGTACACTCGACTAGCAGCTCGTATATTCAGTTTTGTATTAATATTATTTTGTTTTAGTGCTAGACGCATTCTAGAAGATTCCATGAAGAATGAAACTGGGTTTAAGAAGTTGGAAATGCACTCGTCGAAACGCATTTTAAAATTGCTCGACATCTTTAAACAATTTAATCCAGAATACAAAGGGCCCGGTGAGAATTGGTTTATTATAAGACGATAATTGTAGAGCTTTAGAAACGTTAGATTCAAATTAAAAGAAAAATAAACGCTACAGTAATTATAATTACAGTTGCTGGTAGAAAATGCCTTTAGGCATTAAGTTCGCCGATTTGAAAATTTTACAAATAAAGAATTTTATTATTATTATTATTAACAATTATAATAAAAATTATCCAGCAATTTTTGCCGTCCATTTGGCGTCCCTTTGTTAAATTTATAGGTAATTTTCTATTTCAGTGATTTTGAACAAGGCAAAGAAGAAGTTGTGCGGTATTTTGTTCACACAGCGACGTTTTTGTGCCAAATTGCTTTATAATTTGCTGAAATACGCTTGCGAGCACAACCCGCAAGAGTTTGGCTTTCTCAAACACGAGTTCATTGTCGGTTGCTCGCTCAATCCCATGAAGATGACACGAGAGGCGTCCTATGTTAAAAAGATTAATTCCAAAGTGCTTACGTTGTTTAATAACGGGTGAGTTGAATGTGTTGGAATCAATTGATATTTAATTGAAACGTGTCGCCGCACAACGTGTGTTGCACAACACTACATGCGACACGTCACTTTGAAAGTGACTACTAAAAATATTAGTGTAAGGGTATTTTAGAACTTTCATTTTTAATACACAATAATAAATATTTAAATATAAAAATTAATAGTATTAGGTTCTGTTTGTTTTAATTCAAATTATATTTGAATGCTTGTATTCATGACATAGGTAGTGTTCACATGATATAAAAATGACGCGCGTTTTCTATACATACAACGAGATATATAAACGTTATTATATTATATTTATTGTTTCAGGGATTTAAATTGCTTAATAGCTACAAATTTAATTGAAGAAGGCATTGATATTCCGCAATGTACTATGGTGTTAAGGTTTGATCCAATAACTGATTATAGATCTTATATACAGAGCAAAGGTAAGTGTATTGTTTTTTTTTAGGTTTTATTTTTATTGATAGCCCAGCATATGACCACACTCCGCCTGATGTTAAGCTAGAGTGCGGTCTATGGGCATAGACAACTGTTACCACAGACAGATGTCCACTATGCCGGCTTGAGGAGACGAATGTGCTCTGTCCAAATTGACAAGGCACACTTCTCTCGTTATCCCGGCTACTTCCAAGCTGGTACCTTAATTTCTTTCTTACCCAATATTAAATAGTCAACAATGAAAACGGATTTGCTTTTTATACTCAGTGTTGCCAATAAAATATCAGTTCTCCCATGTTTGAGGGTAAAAAAATATTAGGGAAATATCAGCGCTAAACTAAGCGGTTACGTGTTTCTTGAAATCTCACTTATGTTGTTAGGTATAGAAATGCATATCTTGGTGTCTAGCAATTCGACTACGGTCATTTTTATAATGAAGTAAAACTCAATATATTATGTAACGAACTTCTTTTAGGTCGAGCTAGAAACACTGAATCTGATTTCGTGGTAATGGTGGCGGATTCAAACCAAAACGACTTTCGGAGATTGTACTCTCAGTTTCAACAAACTGAACGTTATTTGGAGCAGGTATGTTTAATGAATTTTCAGAATAAGTCTTTTGAATCGGATTGAATTTATTTATTTATTTATAAAGCCTACTTACAAAATTACATTAGAACTACATATTATAAAAAGGACTACTATTGTATAAACTAAATGAAATTTTAATTATAGGATAGGACGGCATGCTCAAGGTGATAAAGGGATAGATACTAACACTTCTAATAAAATAAAAAACAAGTACTAAATAGATGTAAGGAAGAGGGGAGAGGAAAAAAAATTGATTTTATTTAATTTCAGATTCTTGTAGGCTCTACAAATGACCGTGTAAGTCCGACCGTTGCTGAAATCGATGACGAAGATGATGAAATCCAGCCATATAAAAATCCCTATAGTGATAGTAAGCATTCATTTGTAGTGACTAAGTAGATAAAAACTTATTCAAAAATCATATTACATGTTAGATGAATATCTTATAGATAAAAAAGCTTGGACGTAACCGATATCATTTTATGTTTACCCATAGGCATATAATAGGATGACAATGCCCCTATACAGCAGCTATTTTTCTACATCATAGTAGATTTTATTATATATTATTATGACATTAGTATGTAAGTGGACAATGCCAGTATACAGCAACTAAATCAAATTGATAATAATTATTAAATTTATATTTGTATTTATTTTGATGAGTAAAAGCGCTCTGTTGGAGCCCAGAGAGAAATAGAAAAAAAAAACAAACAGAAACTATGCTCCAGCTTGGTTTGAACTGTAATTGAAAAAAACCTGTTCATTACTTGAGTGTAGTCTGTGTTTAAATAAAAAATAAATAAAAAAAAGAACTATAACGACAAACAATTGACAATAATCAAAATAAAATCATAATATTTTGCATTTTCTTTCTGTTATTTATACATATTTTGATGGGAAGAAAGTATTTCTTTTGGTTCTGGTTTTTATAGGTTTATGTTGTCCTCATACCTAGGACATACGTAGGACAGGGTCTTCTAGTTTGGGGTCATTTGGGGTCAGGGCATTTTATGTAGGTATGTTTGTTATTGTACGAATTAATCAGATTTTTTAAATTTATTTCAGATATGTTAACTTCAATAAGCGCTATATCTTTACTAAATAGATATTGCAATAAATTGCCTCACGATCAATTTACGACAATAAGCCCGCAGTGCGTGTTGGAGGAAGTAGATTTACATAAAAAAGTTGTGTCAATCATTTTACCTATAACGGCGCGTATTAGAGATCCAGTTAAGGTAGGCAGATGGTTTTTAGCTCAGTCTGTTGTACTGGATTAGTACTCAAATGGATACAGTTTTTGTAGGTATATATGCGATAGAAAGAAAAACGATCGCGGTGTTGTGAACGGTAAAGGAGATATCTGTATCTCTATCACACATGCCTCGACTTCGATATGATAGGAATATAGTTATCTCTTTCTAATGATTGTCTTTTCCAGTCCAAAGTATAATCTGTATTCATTTGAAGTTTGTCGTTTGTACCTTTCTTGTCTTAGTCTAATTCAGTGTGTTCCGCGGAACCCTAGGGTTAAATACTGCAAAAAATACCTACCAAAGGGAGATTATAAGGTTACATCTGAATATTCCAACTAAATGTTACGTAATATTACATTGCAATATGATTATTCATAAATACATATAAATCAGTTTTTTATAATTATATTAAGGCTTTTTCCTTCGCCAAAAAAGTTTGAGAACTGTTGGTCTAATTAATTGTTTGTTGACTATAAATATAATAACATGATAATAAATTTCTTTTATATAGTTTTTTTGTTCCTCTCGTCATACAGCTTTCTGAAGCCATGGCAGATAAAATGCTAATACATTAATTTCATTTCACTTGTTTAGGGCTTCCCGATGTCATCGACAAAGAATGCGAAGAGGTCCGCTGCTTTGAACGCTTGTATCAAGCTGCATCAAGCTGGTGAACTCGATCGTGTTACAATGTTGCCTATCGCTTATTGGTATGCCTTCTTTTTCTAAATACCAAAGATAAATGCAATTTATATCTATTTCTAAGAATGGAGTATTTTTATATCAAACTTTGAGCACCCTAATGCAGTAGAACCTTGATAAGTTAAACCTCGACAACGTAATTATTCCTATAAATTCATAAAATTTTGTGATCCCTTATTATCCTTATTATATGTAGTACCTTATTATATAGTAACACTGTGACTCGATTAATTGAATATATTTTCAGTAAAGTGGATTATGAACGGCCAGACGTTCAGTCGTGTTTCCAAAACTGGCGTGTTGATGAATCTGAGACTGACAAGGATTTCCGAGCGCCTGGCACCCAGAAGAGAATTAGAAAACACGTGAAGCAGGTTGGTCTTTTTTTAACTTGTATCTTTGACATAAATTAATATATATTCCATTGGCATGTGAAAAAATAACATATACCTATTTTTTTATTATATACTAGCAGTTGCCCGCGACTACGTCTGCGTAATAATGAAGATATAGAGTACTATGAAGTTTAATGATGTTTCATATTTCAGTCAACAGAAAATGCCATCCTGTTGCAAAATCTACTAACTGCCTCTCCGTCAAATTTCTAGTTTGTAGCAAAAAAATTATACAAACCTGCGAGAGCCCTTACAACTCCTTAATCTGGCCCCGTTGCAAAATCCGTTCTTTGCAGGCGTCAACTAACTATAAACTACCTCCCTGTCAAATTTCATCTTTGTATGTCAAGCGGATTTCGAGAGAACTTTCGCTTTTATTTTCATTGAATTAGATATGAATTACAATGTGAACTTAAAATAAAATGAACTATATCTTAAAAAACAATTGAAAAACTGACAGCACATTTGACCGCCAAAATTAGGCATAGACATCGAATTGTGTGAACCTAAAAATAATATATCTTTAAAAAACAATTGAAAATGTATGTTAATAGGGATTTTTTACGATTCTAATGGTAAAAGAATTTTTCAAATCGGTCCAGTAGTTTCGGAGCCTATTCAATACATACAAACAATCAAATGTTTCCTCTTTATATAATAGTATAGATTAACACACTTTGAGCGGGTAGTCAAATATATCAGATTGATATGCGCAGTGGGCGGAAAAGGTGCGTGTTGCGGATCCAATCTATACATGGACATATTTCATAAAATTTGATAAAATCGCGATTATTCTTCTGAGCAAACATTCTATCTCAATACAAAATATCTCTTAATTCTACTATTTATTAACTTCACTTATAACTTTTCTTCATAAATATGTATATATTTAAGTATATATTATTATTTATTATTTTATGTATTGTGTAGATTTAGTTATTATTTTCTTTTCATTGCACCAAATATCACCGCTCACACTGACAGAGGTTAGCTGGTAGATAATGCCGACGGCATTAAGCTCGCCTATGTGAAAAAAATATGTTATATATGTTAAATATGTGTAATTCATACAGTAAAAATAGCTTGTCACGTTTTTAAAGTAAGTACTCAAATAGATAAAAAAAAAGTATGTGCCCTACTTTAAATGTTTTCCAGTGGGAATCAAACTCGGAACCTCAACGTAACGGACTAATGTACAAGTTACATGTGTCCAAGAAGTCGTCAATAGTTTGTCTTTTGTTTTCAGTATCCAAAATGCTTAGACGGTCCGGACAATTGGAACTCAACACAGAAAGTGTACTTGCATATAATTCATTTGAAACCCGAATTCGAGCCGCCGGAGGACACGCGTGAGCTCGCGTTGTACCACATTTTGAAGGATAAGACCGAGGGGCTCGCGTTCCTCTCGTTCAATAGCTTTCCCGAATTATGCGAGTTTCCCATGTGCTTGACTGTCGGAGAAGTGAATACGTCGATCGAAGTTAATTATCGGACGTATGATATTGATTTATCGTCTTTTAAACAGATTATACAGTGAGTGTTGATTTTTTTTACCGCAATGTTTTCGATGTTTAACTAAAAGCAAGCATATATATTTTAATAATAGGATATACAGCAGCTATTCTTCTACATCATAGTATACATTAGTATGTAAATTGATTTATATTTGTATTTATTTTGACGAGTAAAAGCGCTCTATTGGAGCCCAATTACTAAAAGTAAATAAATAATTTTAAAAAAACGCTTCCGCATTGTCAGAATCTACGGAGATTTTGAAAAAGCATATGACGAGAAGAAATCACAAGAAACTCGCTAATCATAGTTTGTACAATATAATGTTAGCATTAGTAGTTAGGTAGATGTTTGTTTGGCTTTAAATTAACCATCTTTAAAACTTTAATACAATTAATAATAATAATAAATTAATAAAACGTTTATTTTTTAAATAAATATTACAGTCTCTTGCCTTGGCGTCAAAAACCTGTGTTGGTTTGTCTTGGCGCTGCACATTCGTCTTACATTCTAAATATAACTTAAATTAATATAAAAATATGTTAATATAAATAACAAAATAATATAAAATATAAAAAAAATAATTAATTTTATAATTACGGATAGGTTTGAGAAACCGCCATCTGCTTTTTATATTATTTTGTTTATTTTTATATACAGGTTGTCTCAAAGATTTTCCATGAAATAGTTTTTTAATTTATATTTGTAATTTTTAATGTTCAAAGACTGTCTAAATTCAAATGAGAGACTATTGACAAGTGTTGGAACGGTGTACAATGCAAATAAAGCTAGTACCTAACTCCTAAGGCATACACCAAAGTTAGAAATTTTGTTTTTTTTTTTCAGGTTCCACTATTTTATATTCGACCAAGTATTGTCTATAGCTAAGAGGTTTATGGTCCACAATGGTAAACATAACGCTTTGTACGTAGTACCAGTTATTATGAAGGGAAACTATTATGATATACATTGGGACATTGTTAAGACGTTTCGTGCTATTGTACCCATTGAAGAGCCGTCTATGGAGGTATATAGCTACTAGTTTGTACATTAGTACTAGTTGAACTATATGGATAAAAAGATATATTTGTTTAACCCATTACTTCCCACTGTCCTATTTTTAAGACACTATATTTAATTTTTTTTTAAATCCTGTTAATAGTTTTATTTTTTGTTGTTTCTGATGAAATTCGTATTTTTATACTATTTTTCTAATGAAATAATTTTTTTTCGTAATTTTTTCAAATTGATCATTTTTGTTGCTTCAAGAAAAACATTATGTTCCGATTTTATGTACCGTAAAAGAAAACAGTAACCAACTTCAAAATACATAAAACTGATTCTTCTACCAAATATATATAATATAAAAATAAAAACAAAATATAATTTATATCCCCATTGTCATATTTTATAGAACAGGCTGACTCAGCGTTAAAGATTTTTTTAAAATTTTTTTTGTCATATTATTTATTTTTAACGTATTATGAACTTAATTTAAAGATTTCATCAAAAAATTCCAATGTTTTCGACGCTTGGGAAGTAATGGGTTAAACATAAAACACATAACATTAACAAATTCAAAGTAGATATAGTCTGTTTAACTCGATCAGTTTTTTGCTTTTTAATATAAGGTGGTTCAGATTATCGAACTGAAGTGGGTTTCTTTCAGATACGTCGTGATATGAAATTGAACATTGGATCTTATGATAAAGCTGTTGTGACCCCGTGGTATAGAAACGCTGATATGCCGGAAATGTAAGTTACTATGATACGCCGACTACGCATTATTAAATACTAGCTTTTACCCCCGGCTTCGCTCGCATTTAAGTCATTAAATCAGTATCAGAGATCATTTCAATAGAAATTAATCAATATGATAACTATATTTTCTTGCTTGGCATCTAACCACAAAAATTCAAATAGTTTTATACTGCATGACATACGGAAATAAAAATAAATATAGAAAAATTTCAAACAGCTGAAACTATAGTCAATTGGAAACTATAGTAAAAAATATATATATTTTTTAAATAAAAAGTATTCTATGTTACTTCTAGTACCTCCAAAAATATGTGTACAAAGTTTCATGATGACTGGTTAAGTAGTTGTTGTGTGAAAACGTAACAAACAAACTCACATTCACATTTATATAGTAGGGAGGATATAAAACAACAATTGTTTCACAATATATATATTATTCAGACCCTGAAACAAATACCTAATTTTTCTTAATATATTTACATTGAACTCGGAACCTCTATATTGAAAATTGGACTACTAACCCGATTTGTCATCTGGGTTGTCTAATGTGCTGTAAAAGTTTTTGGGTCTGAGTGCCATGTTTGTCTTGTCCTGATACCCATAACACAGGGTATCTTACTTCGGGGTCAGGGAATTATATGTATTAAAGCAGCCATTCTCAAAGTGTGTTCCGCGGAACCCTAGGGCTAAAATACTGCAAAAAATACCTACCAAAGGGAGATTATAAGGTTACATCTAAATATTAAGTAATTTTACAATTCATAAATACATATAAATCAGTTTTTTATAATTATATTAAGGCTTTTTGTTAAGTTAAAGTTTGAGAACCGCTGATTAAGTACAATACATTTGTGTTTTCAGCTACCTCGTGACAAAAGTGTTGGAATACAAAACACCTCTGTCGTTACTCGAGGGTAGTTCTGACACTACATTCGCTGATTATTATCGTACTAGATATGGTATTGAGATATATAGCAAAACGTATCAGCCTATGTTGGAGGTGAGTCCGTCAAATGCTTAATTTGTTGTTAAGCGGAAATCTACCTAATTATTTATGCTAACATATTGTAGTTTTTCTCGTGATATGCTTTTCCAAAATCTTCGTAGATTAGGTTAGATTAGAAATTAAGAGTTTCGGTTTTCATTTTGACAATAGAACAAATTTTATATATAAAAAATTATAATAAGTATATACAATAATATATATAAAATATTAATATAATATAATACCGCACTAGTTTTAACTGTATTGACGGTAGTTCAAGATAGTTCACATAGTATGGCACTTGTCAACCGCGAGCGAGATAGATGTAATGGTTTTCTTTGGGTGTTAGAGTAGCGAAGCAATACTACTTTCAAACAATTTAATATTTTTTTAAGAGTTAATATTAAATACTTTTTTCTTATAAACAGGTCCGCAATATAACAACGCGCATGAACTGCCTGTTACCGAGGACTGAGAAATATCGTAATTTGTCGGAAAAACAGAAGAAATTGGTTGCCTTGGCGCAGGGCGAAGATAGGGCCAGAATGTTCAAAGAATACTTTGTTCCAGAACTTTGTATTTTGCAGAAGTTCCCCGGACCTTTTTGGTTTAAGAGCACAATACTACCCTCAATTGTGCATAGGTATTTTTATTGTTTTTAGTTAGATAGAAAAAGACAATAGTCAATAGTGGAATATTCTAGTAGAATCTGATCTAATAAGAATCTGAAAGAAAGATGATCTAGTCTAATTAATTTTTTTTAAATGTATGTTTTTCAGAATTTCAATGCTTCTATTGGCTGATGAATTGCGTTCCACTATTGCCCGAGATACTGGTATTGGTGTTGCTACTCTACCTTCAGGTAAGGAGTTCAGTTCCATTATCCAGATATGATCTTCTTCATATAGGATCTACAAAATTGCGATTTAAAGTTGTTATTGTGCATAGTTTGTTTGTGTAGATTCTTCCTTGTATTGAGTATCTTAGAAACCATTGAGACCATTAATTTGTTTTTCATTGGAAGTCGCTAAAATGTCAGTTCTGATTATGTTAACTTTTAACTACTGAGGTGGATTTATTTTCACGTAAACACTGACTGGAGGTCTCAGAGTCCCATATATATATATTTCAATTACAATTAGTTTCACTGGATGTAATAAAATAAAATAAAATATATTTTTATAATTTGTTTGTATATAATTAATTATCATTTCGAAGTTTAGAAAACACTTTTGGAAAAAATCATATGAGATCATAAATCATAAAATTCTTTTAAAAAATCAACAAATTCCCGCCAAAAAGTCTCCACCTCAGTTAATAGCACTCAGCGATATGATAGAGAACGAATAAGCCTTTTTAATGGGCGTTTGTTTAATACGCCCCTATAAATAAAGGCGTGGGCGGAAATGTAACTAGTAAGTAGGTAACTTTAGTCACGACCTGATTTTGATTTCTTATTAGATTAACTGTACAATAGTTTAAAATAAACCATTTGTCTTAGATTCCAAATGGCAGCCGATCGAGTTGAATATTGATTGTGCTACGAGCTCTGCGTTGTTGCAAGTCGATTTGCCGCACGAGGTTGCTACGATTGACAGGTAATTGTTATTGAATTTATACACTTTTGTAACGAGAAGAGTGGGCCCTGACTTGGGGGGCTACTGATTTACTGGGGGTTATTGCAAAAAAATAGTAATATTTTTTACATAGGCGAGCTTAATGCCGTCGCGTCGGCATTATCTACCAGTTAACCTTTAAATCATTAAATCATTCAAGAAATTACGGATTGAAAAGCGACATCACGACGGATAGGCTGCTTATTTTACGAACGTTTGATAGCACTTTTTATGGTCTTATGTGTCAAAAATTCACGTAAGCTACAGAAGTGACGGCCGTATCACGAAACTTCAAATATGCCTCAGTAGCTCCCTGGATAGCGTTCGGTTCTACAGGCCGAAAGTACTTATTTAAGAAGATTTGGAGTTTTGACGTTTATATTGTCAGTGTCATCTTTCTTGTTTTTTTTTCTGTTCTTTTTGTTACCACAATGCGTTGTAATAATTATATTTTTAATTCATTTTAATCCGCAATATTATTTCACTAAAATCTTATCGAACTGGGTTAGTGAAGTTGAGCCTAATATTTGTTTTTAATATTTGTCTTTTTTATTTACTTATAAGAGTTGAAAAGTAGCAATTTCTTAGCCCGAGGTTTTTAGTAATATAGTTATAAAGTATAATATGTTTAGAGAAATCAAATAAGTTACAAGTACACACAGCGATTTTCAAATGGATACAGTTTTTGTAGGTATATAGTATAAGCGATAGAAAGAGAAACGATCGCGGTGTCGTGAACGGTAAAGGAGATATCTGCATCCCTTTCACATATGCTTCAACTTCAACTAATGATGGATTTTTAGTCTAAAGTTTTTATTCATTTGAAGATTGTCGTTTATTTTATTTTTCCACTTCATAAATTGATTGTGAATTTTGATATTTCATACACATTTAGTTAAAACAATTGCAATTTGTTTTATATTTATATGGGTTTAAAAAACATTAACGATTAATATCGATTTTTATTAATTATATTTGATGTTTACTTCTCTCTTTTCCTCATCTTTCGTTTCGTTCGCACACTCGCGTTCCGTTTCACAATTTAGTTTATGTTGTTTTCTTTTTTCAGAATAAACAACCCGATTGACGAAACGGTACCTCGCACTTTCAACACGATGAGCATGAAAGACAGCTTACATAAATTGAAAATGAAATCTATTGATAAGAAATACGATTGGGATGTGAGTTACTTCTTTTCTTTTATTATAATAAGGTATTACAATTATGTGATGAAGAGATGGCAGCCTTATGGCTAAGAAGCGATCTCTTCCAGGTAACTAACTTTGAGGTAGATATTAGTGGGAGGGACAACCAATATATATATATATATATATATATATAATTATAATAATATTTAAATCTGATAACAAAATTTCAGAACATAAATCAATAAAGTTTCCACTAAATAATAATAAATACATATATACATTATTTATTTTATTATAATACCTGTAGTAAAATTAGTGATTGTGCATATGGTATAGAAAAAGGTTCACCCAAGAATGCCGTGTTCTAGAATGTATAGGCATAAAAAACGACATCTATCGGTATTAGACTGAACTAATTTCACTAGTGATTAATCAACAAGCATTTTGTAACATTTCAGCCCAGCATGGAACCAGTTGACATAGATCGTAACATAACATCGGTAACGTTAATGGACATAGAATGTTATGACGAATTTGTTTCTCATAAAGAAGTTGCAGATTCGTCACAAAGTCCAGAGAAGAAGTCGAAACCTATTGCCACTACGGCCATTTTGGGAGCTCCTATAGAGTATGTTTTAGATCTTTAAGTGTGTTTTTAATTTTAATTAATTGGCAATTTTTTTTTTGTTGTAATACCTTCAAAATATTATTTTCCATCTCATAAAATAACTTCTAAGATAATCAATACAACAACGAAGAATTTACGCAAACAAACTATACACAATAACTTTAAATCGCGATTTCGTAGATCCTACCATGTACCTTAATATATATACATATATATATACAAACCTCATAAGGCTTGTTAAAAAAATGCTGGCCGATTTTTTCAAGTATTTGATTACAATTTTTGTTTCAGTGACAAAGGTTATATAAAGATATTAAAGCATCAGCCTAATAAACTGGGCCCTGAATTAAGGGACGTAGTGGCCGCATTGACAACCATAAAATCAAGTGACACGTTCAATTTGGAGCGTCCGGAGACGTTAGGTGATTCGTTCCTGAAATTCGCAGCCACGCTGTATCTTTATCATAAATTTCCTAAACTTAATGAAGGGCAACTAACAAATATTAAGGGAAGACTTATTGGGAATCGGTAAGGGTTGTTTTTTATATGTTCAAAAGTTTTAATGTCATATGGGGGTCTAGAAACGACAATCTTCAAATGGATACATATTGAACTTTGGACTGGAAGAAGCAATCATTAGAAAGGGATAGCTATATTCTTATCGTGTCGAAGTTGAGGCACGTATGAAAGGGATGCATATATCTGCTTTGCCGTTCACGACACCGCGATATATACCTACAAAAACTGTATCTATTTGAAAATCGCCGTGTGTAGTTGACCATACTTGCTCATATGTTAATGTACTTATAATAACAGATTCTTGAAAAACTTTGTTCCTGACCACATTTTTAGTATAGCAATTTTTTTATTTACAGGTAATTAATTGTTTTTGTTTAAGTTTCAATTAGTGTTAAATAATATTTGAAATTTACAGAAATCTGTTTTACGCTGGCGAAAGAATCAATTTAGGCGGCATGATGAAGACAGAAACATTTAGTCCGAGGAAGGATTTTGACTTGCCTGCTTTTAGTGTGCCCGCTGAAGTGAGAAGCTCGCTTGAAAATGCTCAGGTGAGTAAATTTTTTTATATAAAGAAGATGTGTCAATTCTTCTTTAAGATAAAGAATAGACCAATGTTGATTGTTAAGGGGGGCAATTCGAAAATAAGTTTAACCCTTTCGCTTCGGGCCATTTAAATGCAATACTAGATTTCGGTGCCAAATTTAATGAAAAAAGCAAATTCTTAAATAATTGCGGTAAATAACTATTAGATATAATTTTGCTTGACGAGATTAAAATATCAACTGGGTGTTTGGTTACATAAGAATTTTAGAAAGGCTAAGGTGGGTCATGGTACAAAAAGGTTGGAAAACACTGGAATAGACGGTACAAAAACTATATGTATAATATATTCGTATATTTAAAATAAATATTAAACAATATTATATATTACAATTTTCTGTTAGAATGAAATCTTAAAAACCAATATCCAGCTGAAAATAAGTCTTCAACTAAGCTGTCTGGGGTTTGTATTGCGGCGAAATGGCCGCCGTAATCTAAGGTCGTTGATTGGACGATATTTTTGAACTTGTGTCTTAAAACACAATCCGGTTGGTAGACCACTTCGTATTTGTAATTTAGAACGGCTGTCGGTACTTCTGTTGGGATTCTGAAACGTTTAAAGGGATATTTTTATTTACAGCTTACAATTGTCTAAATAAATTATACACGATACTTTCGTATGGTAAGTAAATATTAGTTTTACTAGATATCAAGAATACATATATTTTAACTGTAAATAAAATTATATACTGCGTTGACCCATTTTTCAGGGTACTTCAGGGTACAGGGTTTTTCTTTATTAACTCTTATTGCAGCTTTATTAAAGGACTCTGGAGCTTGCTAGAACTTACTCATGCAGAATAGGTACTTCAGAGTCCGTGTTCATGGCCTCCTTATATATCCTCATAGATGTAGTTATGCTGTTAGATAACCACGATATGGTTACTGTATCCAGAACGTCGTCCAGGTCCAGATTTTCTAGGCCACCGTGTTCTGTATCCAGCTGGTCTCTGTTCGCGCATATTGCCATTTTTTCTAGTATGTATGCTGCTAGGCCTGACGGCGAATCCTGAAGTGCTACGCCTGCATATAATTAGATATTACATTGGCGTAGAAATATACTATGAACAGTTTCATACAAGAATCTAATTAGAAATCACTTGATTCATCGTCTTTCGTCAAACTAAGGGAAGGTGCCCTAAGTATAATTAACCACCACCAAATAACTTGATAAGGTGTTTAATGAATTTTATTTTGGTGTAAATTGGCCAAACTGTAACATGAAGATTGTATGCAAAAACGTACGTACTGAAGGAACTATAAAATATGATTCCAAAACATTTTTTAAATATATTTTATCTCATTGATGTAAAATTCATTGTCTATATTTAAATACTTTTGTAACGGCACGTATCTGGACCACGTACAGAACGTGCTGAAACGCTACATTCTTCCACGTCACCCGAGGTATATATAAACACGCCAGTCAACATATAACACCATCGCATAATGTAACAAATAAATGATATTTAAACCTCAACACTCTTTGGCTCTGATTCCTGTGTATCCAACGAAAGGACCTTAACAAATTTTTTTAATTCTTTTTAAGTACAAGTTACTATAATTTTATTATCCTATTAGGACATGCCAATATGTATGTGGGTTTAGAATCTATTAAGTATCATATTAAAATTAAATATTTCAATTTCTATAATATCACTATATAAATCGCGATAAATCTTTAAAATTACTTAAAAAAACATTGCGAATAACCGCATGCTTACCAATCGTATCGGGTTTTGTAGCTTGCGTATGAAAATATCCGCTTTCCCTTATCATATAAATTAGATATTTGCTTATGGGGTGTACTCTGTCTATGTACAGGCTGTCCTTCCCATATAAAGCAGGCATGAAGTACCACATTAGAAATTTTATGTTGCTCGATCTCATTGAACTGATAGGCATGTTTGTGTGGAACCTGAAATACGAGTATATGCATTTTTTAAAACATGAACTGGGGCACGGTCATCTCCCACTTTTGAAAAGGTTGGTACAAGAAAATTATATGAGATATCAACAAAAAATATATGATAGAAATATTATGTACATTCACAATTAGTGAATTGTTTTCCCTGTACCTCACCACTAGTCACAGAAGTTAACTAGGCACTTGAAATGTTTTTTTCCGCTAAAATATACATATGGAGTGCCCAATTAATTTCTTTGTGTTATACCGCTACCTACCCGAGTACCTCGTCAGGGAATAAAGTAACCATGTGTGTCGCGCATTGTGATCCCCAATCGCCGGCTTGCACGTAAAAAGTTTTATAACCAAGTCTATGCATCAAATTCCTCATTATAATTGCTATCTGTACTGGATTTAAGCCCATTTTCTTCGTTCCCTATAAACAATTATAAGGATTTTTAGTCGTTGCATTTGGAGCTTGTTAAGGGCGTTATCGGAGGGGGTTCCACTGTGGTTTAGCTGATGTTTACTTAAGCGAATTGAACCGTCTTTTTCTTTTATTCGCCTTTAGGATGTGCAAGATGCTTACTTGAGAGAATCCAAAGCCAGGTAAATCGGGTGCGATTACTTCGTATATATGCTTGTAATCGCCATATACTTCTGTCAGCTTCGGTATGACAGCGTGGAATTCTCTCGACGAACTCGGCCATCCGTGTAGCATTAGCAGTGGTAAAACTTTTATGTTAAGATCGTCTATTTTCGGCTGAGAACAATATAAAGAATCAAGTTGTTGAAACAATCCTAATCTCAATAGCGAAGTCCTAATAATTATTACCTAACACCTGGGACTCCTTTCTTTGGTCAAGTCAAATTGTTATGGGTGAGGTTTTGTTAACTTTTAAATAAATTAACAATGTAGCCAATAGAGGAAGTGGACTGTATCAATTATATCAAATTTTATTTACTCTATATTACCAATCTCTTATAATCTAAGCACACACATCCGTTCCCATTCGCAACCAACATCGAACGTCCTCATTCGAACGTCCCTCGCGTTCCTCTTTTGTTTCATTCCAAATTCAAATTTACAGTTTTATATATATATATATTATATATATATATATACTATTGACAATTAATAATATTTTTTTTATTGCAAAAAGCGAACATGAAATTATATAATACAAAAAAAAATATTTTGGTAAACCTACTAATTTATAAATGTGAATGTGAGCTTGTTTGTTATGTTTTCACCCAACAACTACTCAACCAATCATCATGAAACTTTGTACACATATTATTGGAGGTGCTAGAAGTAACATAGGATTCTTTTTATTTAAAAATATATATATTTTTACTATAGTTTCCAACTGACTATAGTTTCAGCTGTTCGGAATGATATTGATTCATTTCTATTGAAGTGCTCTCTGATACTTATTTAATTACTTAAATGCGAGCGAAGCCGCGGGTAAAAGCTAGTTAATAATAAATACAAATATAGTATTAAGTTCGGTGCGTGTATGGAGTTTGTTTTTTAAAATTGTTCAGCGTTGATTGTATGATGTGAAGAACGCGTTAGTTGTCGACCACGTCGGGTTAAATTAATAGGAAAATAAAACGATAGTAATCAGCGTATGGTCTTCTTACATCACTAATTTTGTTATTATACCAACCTCAACTTTGATGAAATGTATGTCTAATCCCTGTATTTTCGTCTTAAAATGAGGAAAATTGTTCCAATTTTTGATCCGTTCCTTATAATTATAACCTTCCGACCAATAGTTTAATATTTTTTCCAAGTGATAGGAATTTATACCGTAATTCGAATAGGCGTTCTCTAACGTCTGCGTTATCGGGCGGCGATTCTTTATTCGATGTTTTAAATCGTTTATTATCTGAAAGAGAAAGGTTTTTTTTAGAGATGTTCCGACTAATCGGCCACTAGTCGGTAAAGCCGACTATCCGGCCACTATCGTAGTCGGCGACTAATCGGTAAAAAGCGCCGACTATCCGGCTTCTTACTTTGTGTCTATTTCTCAATAAAATGTATGTGTTACTTCCTTGTAAAGAAAATATATTGATGACATTTATCAAACAAAATTAGTATCTTAATTAAAAAACAAATCAACATAATATTTAATGACATATATTGCAATGCTGCGTGATAATATTTGAAACTATCGTCAAACTAGTGAGCTGTAAAACTCAAAAAACTTTTTTTGTTATTTATATTTGTCCACATGTCAGTAGTGACTGAAATTGCAGCGAATCAGCTGTAAATGAAGCGTCACGGGAATCCCCTAAACCGTAGTCGGCTTGGCCGATTAGTCGGCCGACTAGTCGGCTTATTTACAACCGACTAATCGGCTAGTCGGCTAGTCGGCTAGTCGGCTAGTCGGCCAAAGTCATAATCGGCACATCTCTAGTTTTTTTATAAATATTTTAGTAATTAAAAAAAATAAATTTGGTCTTACCGAATCACTGAAATTGATTTTAAAATTACGTATTGTGTTGTCATTTATTCCTGAATCTTCACCGTCGCCCCACCATCGGTTATAATTCAGTTTTGGTAATTCAGGTTTATGGCTGGTTTTGCTGAAGAATATTACACCGAACAATATGGCCGTTAAACCTATAGATTTTAGATTTATTATTGTCTGAAATTAAAAAGAGATCAATTCAATTTCGCTACTGACTAACATATATAGCCGGGTTCTTCTATTAACGAGAGGAGTGTGCCCTGTTAATTTGGACAGAGCACATTCGTCTCCTCAAGCCGGCATAGTGGGCATCTGTCTGTGGTAACAGTTGTCTATGCTCATGGACCGCACTCTAGCTTAACATCAGGCGGAATGTGGTCATATGCTGGGCTATCAATAATAAAAAAAAAACACAGTCAAAATTAACATTTTGGCAATTTAATTTATTCTCCATCTCATGAAAAAAAAAATTAACTTTTTCTCAATGATCTATGGGATATTCAATACAACAACGAAAATTCTACACAAACTACACACAATATCAACTTTAAATCCTGTAAAATTGCGATTTTTAAAAATTATTGTTTTTGATGTGAAACATCTATTGGCGCGGGTATATACCGGATCGTTGGCGTGCCGACGCTTGCTATACTATGGTATACATGCAATCCATATGTAGTATACCTATATGCATATGATCAAATCTGATTAATTATTAGTCTATAAAGTTTGGAAAATCCAAATAAGCATGCCTTAAGCTCCCATGTCATACACGAATTTCGAGTTATTTCTGAAATCTATATCATTTAAGAAGTTTTCGAATTTTTAATTTTTGTATTTAATATAAATAAATGTTTCTTAAATAAATAGTCATCATTTTCTGTAAAAAAATTCATAGTATTTAATTTTTTCATTAAGCAATAATTAGTTCCTGTTGTAATCTTGTCTTTTACGCATATGACTTGAATAAACTCGATGTTTCACATCTGCCAGGCGTCCCGTGACGGCTCACTTTTTGTATATTTTAAACATTACTCGTCATAGAATGTAGTTAATCATATAAATAATAAACAGTGTTTTAAATACAAACTAAGATACTCCGTACTATTGGCATCACAGAACAAGGCCAACACAAACATATAAGACCCAGACCCAAAACGAATATCTAATTTTTTTATTTACGTATTAGACTCGTGCACTAAGCACTGGACTAAAATGCAATTTAATTAACAAAATATTATTATAAAATTGCTCTGAAGCAATCTTTGCATAACTATTAAAATTGTTTTTTTTTTTTTTGTAAAACAAAAATAGTTAAAAAGTTATTATAACGTATATTCTACGATCGTATTGACAATTAATTACGACAAAAAGCATTAAAATTGTGTGAATAATAAATAACTCCGTAGTCGTAATGTTGCAAATATAATATACAATATAAAGATTATAATTAATTCCTTACATAAAAATATAGTTAAGTGTGATTTTGTCTATTGAAATAAGTTGACAGTAATAAAACTGAAACTTGATGATAATTAGTTATTTAGTTACCTATAGCATAGTTTAGAGCAGTGATTCCCAAACTTTTACGTTACATTTAACTAATATTTCATTGCTATTTTTAATTTGCTTCGATCTTTATTTTCACATTTGCAGTGTTTTCGAGCATTTTTTTTATTTTTTAAACATATTTTGAAAGCCTCTTGCGACGACCCCATCAAAACGTCTCGCGAACCTAATGGGGGTCCCGACCTCCCAGTTTGGGAACCACTGGTTTAGAGTGACTGTATACTAAAATTATTGTATTATTGTATTTTCCAATGAGCATAATATACTAGCTGTTGCCCCCGACTTCGTTCGCGTAGTAATGAATATATAAAGTACTATGAAGACGATGTTTCATATTATTTCAACGACGCCTGCCTTTTATGGCAATTTTGTAGTTTTAGTAAGGATTCTTATTTTTTCTCCTGTAATTTATATTGCCTATATTGATCAGTGATAATGTAGCATTCAAATGGTGAAAGAATTTTTGAAATCGGTCTAATAGTTTTTGAGCCAATTCGTTACAAACATACAAAAATACAAATCTTTCCTCTTTATAATATTAGTATAGATTTCTTACAAAGTATTTTAATTCATTTGTCTTATGTCTACCGTTAGAGGTCTCAAAATAATAATAAACATTCAAACGTAAGTGACAATTCGTTGATTTACGATATTTACTTTGTAATTTAAGTATTAACTTGTTTTATTTTACTGCAAATTGTTAAGCTAAATTACAATTTTTAAATGAAAACAATTACTACAGGTTTACATGGTATAACAATATAACAACCAGCACGTGTCTGTCTACCAAGAACAGCTGAAAAATAAAACAAAATTCACTAAAACAATTCATTTATCTTTTTGGTATTTATGTTCATTACAATAATCTTTATTTTAGATATCGTATGATTATGATAAGTATCGCTGTATCATGTTTAAAATGCAATTTGTTAATTTTCCAATGAATATCTATTATTATGCGTTTTTTTATCAAATAAATATGTTTTTTCTTTTAATTTATATAACGATTAAATTATGATGTTTTTTTGTTTAAAATATAAACTATTAGTTAGATTTTTTTGAGTAGGATTATAAATTCGTTCTCACAGCACGAAGCTTTGTTTTTCAAATGTCACTTTGTTAACACATAAAAACAAAATAATTACTTGAAACATTTCAATAGGATCCACTTTTAAAACTCGACGATATAAACTGGGTCATGTGTTGATTTAACTGAACGATCTTGATTGCACTTCACTTTCTTTTTTTTTTTGTTTGTATCGCGACGTACTACTCTTGGGCTCGGGCGGACTCGATATGATTTTTAAAAATGTAATGTAATAAGTTGTATTGACGGACCGATTCTTGTTCTTATTTGGATCGAAAACGTTTTACTAATAACGTTATTGTTTGATCGTGGTAACATTAAAAAATTGGGATTCGATCCAGGATCTTTCAATATTATAAAATATAACATTAAAAAATTTTGTCCACATTTATTTTCTTTCCATTTCGTTTGATAGCTATGATCTGTTTTTAATAAATAAATGAATTTGAAAATGCAACTAATACAATCTTCTACTAATACAATTCAAATGCCATGGCAATATCAACTTACGATTTATTTTTATGATTCGAAAAATCAAGAATATACCTTTTTACACTAATACCCACAAATAAAGTTGTTTTATGAACATTTGTGAACGGCGTTTCTTGTTACGTTTGTAATAAGGTACAAATTTATTTGCAAATTGTATGTAATTGTTTCGAATTCGAGACCTTCCTTCCTTTTCGCACTGGTTCTGTTAATATAGTTCATTATTATTCATTCGTTTGTTACAGATCCGTCCCACATTCCTTATCGGTATAGAATTTTCAAAAGAAGAGATTATAGATGGCCAAATTTTCCCGTACAATGCTCAGAGGGTCGAGTCGCGGGTTAAGAACAGCTGCGAGGCTGAACCAGAAGCACCATACGACATACAGACCAGCATGCAGTGGTATGTCGGCGCCCAGGCTGTCCGTGATAAGGTAACCTTTAACAGTATCAAATAAAACTTCAGTAAAGTGGTAGTTTTCAAAATAATTCATTTCATATTTCAGAATATCGCTGATTGTGTAGAAGCATTGATTGGTACATATCTCGTGTCGTCCGGCATAATGGGAGCTACGAAGATTCTCGAGTGGCTCCGAGTTATTCCGAAAGAGGTACATTGTTTGTTTATTAGTATTTAGGAATAAGACGTGAAGCTTGTATATGACAAGTCGGCTCTGTCGATCCCAATTATGACACAAATATAAAAGCACCCATACTTGAAACTAATATCTACTTTAGTCTATAAAATATATATATATATATAGTATATGGATATATTAAAACGATAGAAATAGCAACAAAAAAAGATAAAGATAAAGGAGAGGCATCTCTTTTACACATGCCTCCAAGACACGATACGAATATAGTTATCCCTTTCTAATTATTGTTTCTTCCAGTCCAAAGTCCAATCTGTATCCATTTGAAGATTGTTTGATTTTAATTTGATTGATTATTATCATATATAATAAAATGTATCCATTTTTTTTTCCAGTATAATTTCTCTTCGTTTTACAATAAAAAAACTGAGACCGCGTTAGATAGGGGCACTTCTATTTTGGATATTAACTATTATTTGAACAATTGTCAGGCGGAGGTCGAGCAAATTATTGGTTATAAGTTTAATGATCCGTCGTTTTTGTTAGAGGTAAGTATACGATTGTGCTGCAAGCTTTGGCAGACCATTCTTTTGGGAGGTAGTCACCAGGCTACATAAGATATGTACCGGATGATTTTTTGGCGACTTGGGCCCGAGAATGGGATATT
>JAPWLS010001736.1:0-11289 GCA_028551675.1 Tineola bisselliella | reverse complement strand
TTATATTTCAATTGGCAATGTCCGAACATATTTGTGAAGCCGCATCAGACGCTAGCTATTAACCGTGGTGAGGATGAGAAAATATTGACCGTTAACGTTATTGTACCTGATTGGTTCTATAAACAGCTTGAAAGGTATCTATCTGTCTATTTACATATCTGATCAATTTTTATAGTAATAAGTAATGGCCTAAATACATTTAACTTTATATTGAAATATTTAAGACTTTGGACCAGCTTATTGAACTCAATATCCAGAATTAAAATATAAACTCGGAATATAAGTAACCTCAAATGCTTTATTGTTTATAACTTGAAGTAGTACAAGTAACAATGGGCAACTGGAAATGACTGACGAGTGGATTTGGTCACTTTGAATAAACGGCTCATATATGCAGTCACCTCTAGTATGACGGCTTGAAGGAATAAATCGTCGAGTTCTGTTAACATCGTAGGATTTAGAATTGCAATTCTACAGGAGAGCTATTTAACACTAGATTTACCTGCTTAAATATACCTATTTCTACAAAAACCAAAAAAGTATATATTTGTCACAAATATATATAAAATAATATAAAGTTCATAAAACTAATTCTTCTGTTATAAATTAAAGAAGATTAGAAGAATTAAAGAAAATGTTAGATGCAGTAGGAATTTTAATTTGATCTTGCAAGACCAGTCATTTTGACTGGTTTGGTAAATCTAGTATTAAAGTTGTTATTGTGCGTAGTATCTCAGAAGCCATTGAAAAAATGTTGTTGTTTTTTTATGATATAGAGAATTCTATTTTGAAGCTATTTCAACAAAAAAAAAAAAGAAATTTGCCAAAAATGGAATGTGTAATATCAAAGTTGACAGGGCATACTCGCTAAATCTGGTGTAGTGTATTCATTTGTATAAGATATCTGTTGATAACAGAGTGTATGCATATAAATTAGATGTTATATGCATATACTGGCTACTTTCATACTAGTACTGTTAACTTGTATGCACTTTCTTAAGGCGTTAAAGCCTCTATATTACATTGATTTAACTGTTGCATTTTGGTTAAGTTTATTTTTAACCAACACATATTTAGAGGCCATTCATAAATTACGTCACACTAATTTCATGATTTTTGGACCCCCTTCCCCATCCTTGTCACAGTTGGTCACATTTGTGAGACCACTCGGGCTAGTGTGATGTCACACCTAGAAATTATGAATTTCTTTTCAAGTTATTTTTTCAATAAAATCAACATCAGTTCAAACATAGGTATAAAAATTAACAAAATAATGTTTTAATTCTTCATTAAGCCTCTCCCCCCTCTTAAGGTGTGATACAATTTGTAGATGGTTCCTTAACTTCGACTAATCTTATCAGATTTTGCCTGACCCTATGGAGAAGCCATACGTATGTTAGAAAAGGTCTAACGGATGCGTATAATCGTCTCATAAAACCGTGGTTATCAAGAAAAGTGCGCTCCGACTTGACACTTTTAGCCGAGAAAGAGGCTGTGAAAACTTTTACTAGTAATTTGGAAAAATATCTATTGACAGAACCTATTAAAAATAGGCGAATACTCGGTTTGGATCCGGGATTTAAGGCTGGATGTAAGGTATCTATTTAAATTA
This sequence comes from Tineola bisselliella, assembly GCA_028551675.1. NCBI lineage: Eukaryota > Metazoa > Arthropoda > Insecta > Lepidoptera > Tineidae > Tineola > Tineola bisselliella. The sequence continues at coordinate 9,677 of JAPWLS010001736.1, read as the reverse complement.
TGCTGTATTTACTCTGGAAAACCATTGACATCACTTATTGCATGAAGAAAGGTGTGTTAATCAAGCTAAAGTAATCACCATTTATTTGATTGAAAGGTGGGTAAATATAACCTGGTTTGTTCTACTAATTTGTCTTTGCTCATGGTTCGCACTCTAACTTAGCGTCAAGTGGAACTTGATGAGATACAGTGATCGAATGAGCTGTATATAGATTAAAGGAAATTTTTTTGCTTATAATTCCCGCTACATTAGGTCGATGAAGGAAAATAACCTCCACCAACATTCAATAACTTGTCTCGACGCGTTTCGTGGCATCATCGGGATACGTGTCGAGATTTCCTTTAATATGGATTTCCACAAAGTAACGCCTGAAACAATTAATTATGTATATGGATTTCTAACATATATGTGTGTGTGTGTGTGTGTTGCAGGTAGGAATTGTAGACGCAGATGGTAAACAATTGGAAGCATGCACTCTATATCCTAATTTAAGAAATAACAACAACATAGATTCAGCTGCGTTGCAATTAAAGGGACTAATTGAAAAATATAAGTAAGTTTCAATTCCTTAAAGATACCTTTGTAAAATGTGTTATGAGTTATATAAGTACCATCGTGTTAAACATCATAATCTGTTTCAGTGTAGAATTGATAGGCTTGGGCAACGGCACGGCATGCAGAGAAACCGAATCGTGGTTAAAACACCATGGTATATCCCGGGCCACTCCAGTTATTATAGTGCCTGAACAGGGTGCGTCCATTTATTCAATCAGTAAGGAGGCGCAGAAGGTAATTGCGAGTTAAGACCAATTAAAAAAGAATTAACCAAAATAAATGACTTGTTTTTAGTGAGAATATCAATAACTATATCTAATAATACTTGTTCTGATCGGGAGTTGAATTTTGAACTTCGCTGTAACAAATTCATATTCTGACCAATAACAATAGTTTTATGTATACATGGCGATTTTCAAATGAATACAGTTTTTAAAGGTTTATAAAAGTTAGAAAGAAAAATGATCGCGGTGTCATGAACTGCAAAGGAGATAACTGCATCTCTTTTACACGTGCCTAAACTTCGACAAATGAATGCAAGCGACACGATAAGAATATAGTTATCCCTCTCTAATGATTGTATTTTCCAGTTCAAAGTCCAATCTGTATCCATTTGAAGATTGTCGTTTATTACTCTATAATAAGTTGTTAATCTCAAAGTTAATATAGCATATAAAAGAGTTTTGTATGCTCAAATCAAACTTAGCTTTAGTAAACTAACCTGAATGAAGTTTAAAAAATTACTAGCGCCATCTACCGGCTTCTAAAGTTATTAAATACGTTAATAATTTGTTACTTAGGAACATCCAAATATGGACCCAAATTTGATATCGGCGTTGTCAATAGCAAGACGTGTGTTGGACCCATTGGGGGAGTTGATTAAAGTAAGTAAGCTTTTTGCACTCATCCTAATGAGAGAGAGATGAGTCGCTTTTTAGTTTAATTTTATCTTTTCTCTCTTTCATTTATAATTTAGAAGAAAGAGAAACACTAGAATGAAGCAGTATTTTTTATTACCATACCCTATCTATACTACCAATCAATTAAACATGTTAGAAAGAGTTAGAAGATTATCTGTTTCATCGCTTAGCAAAGTTTATTATTACTCACAGGTAGATCCAAAAAACTTAGGTGTGGGCATGTATCAGCACGACCTACCCCCTAAAATGTTAGAAACGGCGCTCGATTGTACCGTGGAGAAGATTGTCAGTCTTGTTGGTGCTGATGTCAATACTGCCTCAGTCGCGTTGTTAAGGTGAGAGATAAAAAATATGCCTATAAGGATGGGCTCTGTAAATAATTCAACTGAATTACCCTATATATAATAATAATTTAATATACTTATTTATTTATTTATTGGGTCCACAAACAGGGCTCTACAACTAGATTAGGAATTAATATCGCACTAAGAATTATAACAATCCAATTTTAGGCCCTATGCACAGTGAACACAGCATGCACTAACATTACAAAACTATTTACAATTAAGTCAAAGAATAAAAATATAATCATTCATTAATTAAATCAAAATAATAATCAAATCAAATAAAAAATATAGTCATTCAAATGTCAAAATGACTTATGAAAATAATACTCAGAACAAAATACAAGATAGAATAAATGGTGGCCTTATCACTATATACTGATTTTTGCTAGGCAACCAACCTTAGGGTAGTAGGGAAGTAAAAAATAAAACACATATGGTATATAAACGATAATATAAAAGATATGAATAATATTAAACATATATTACAATTGAAATAATAAATAATGCAATTAGTTTTATAGTGAGAGATAGTGTTCTTGCAACAACTCCTTAAAGACTAGAAAGTAAGATTGCCTTCAAAAATATATATAGTACTTTCACTTTAAAGTAAGAAAGAGTTGGAAGCACTAATCTTCTATGAAAAGTACTCAAGACATACATATAGCATGTCCACGGTTCTTCTTTCAACTATGGGTCTGAAAATGAATGACTTCTGAAAACTGTAGTCTACAATACACCCCAGCAGATAATCGTTTACTTTTCCAGACGAATAGCAGGTCTAAACGAGAATAGGGCCAACAAACTAATTAAGTACAGACAAGAGAATGGTGGGTTTAAAACCAGAGAGGAGCTGATGAAAGTCACCGGTATAGGAAAGATAACCTATCAACAATGCGCTGGGTTTCTTAAAATTTTGAACGGACTCGAGCCATTGGATGCTACGATTATACATCCTGAAAGTTATGCTGTCGCTAAAGCGTAAGTGTGTATATTTTCATGTTCTTTAAGGCGCCTATTTAGAAACGATGCTCGAGGGTAGTTTGAACTGTGATCAGCTGATTGTTGAGTGTAGAGTCTGTGCTCAAATTGCATTTCATTCTATTTTATGCTGTAATAATTATTTATAATAATTGATAATAATTGTTGTGTATGACAATATAAGGTAGATTTAGTAATGATGTATAGGTTAGGTTAGGTGAGAGAAACGTTAGGAAAATGTCAGTTTTGAACTCACAGGTGAGCTACTTCACAGTAATAATAAAAAAAAGTATTTTCTACATATACTTATATGTATGTAAAATATACAGTTTAAACACTAATTTTATTTTTTTTATTTATATTTTAATAAGTAATGATTGAATTGCTCGTAACAGAACCTAATGACAGTAAACAGTTGCAATGGGTTATTATCATTGGTCAAAAATCACGTCAACATTGTTTTAGGCGTGTGATTGGTCTATTATGTTTTCGTACGACTGAGTGATATTTGAAGTTTTGAAATCTAATCAAGGAATCTATGTTCGATCGTAGTTTCTGAATGTTGTGAATGGGCCTTAATGTTTTGCTAGTTTGGTTAGACGAGTGCGCATGCGTCACAGGTCTTCCTTGGTGGTAGTATTAATAAGGGTTGCACTTTCAGATTAGCAACAAAACTCGGAGTAAACACTCGAGACTTAACAAAGCCGCAGTTTTCACAAATAATTGAAAACAAAGCATTGACTATTGATAAGGAAGCTGTTATTAGAGATCTTAATATAGATATATCGACATTGGATTTAATTTTAACTGCCTTTAAGCAGAAAGCCGCTGAAGATAATCTTATAACGTTTAGTAAGCCAGTCTACTCGCTGGCTGTACAGGCAACGGAACAACTCAGAGAGGGAATGACACTTACAGGTAAAGCTTTTACTATGTTTTGACATTTACAATAGTGATGTGAAATATTTCGGTTTATTATCGAAAAAAAGTCTTTTTCTTATTGATGTTTCAGAAATATTTCGGTAATTATATAATGCATGTTTGTAGAAAGCAAATAAGCCATATTAAGTCTATCACTATATTTTTAATTTTATATGACAGCTGAGATACTATAATTAATACGTTAAAATATAATTACGTACTACACGTCATTATTGACAATAAAGTATATAAATTATTCGTTCAAAAGCACTTTGCAATTTTTACGAAATTTCATAAGCACATAATCAGCAGATAATTGTTTCCAGGTGTAGTCCGAAACGTAGTCCCCTTCGGCTGCTTCGTAGACTGCGGCGTCGGCGATAATGGGCTTATACATAGAAGCAATCTTGCCGGGAATCGGACCCCTAAATTAGGGGACAGGGTGTCGGTCACGATATTGGCTTCGCCCAAACCAAAGAGGATACAAATGAGATTGGAGAAGATCCTGGATTGATATTGCATTGCGTCCAATAATCAAAGTGTAGCAAAATTAGTACAGATGTAAAAATAAAATTATAGGTAAAAAAAATTAAGTTGAAAACTGAATCTACCGTCAAATTATTCAAACAGCTCATCAATATTACAATTAATCGATTAGTAGTAAAGTTACATAACTACAACACTACATCTCCTCAAGCCGGCATGTAACCTAAAACAATTTACAATTCTTTCTGTATAAGTCTTGCTCTATAGAAGATAAAAAATTGTTGTTCCACTGTTGCTACTACCTCCAGACGTCATTAGGCTGGGTGCTTTAAATGCATCCACTTGCTAACATACAAGTGAAATTGACAAATTGTGATGTATCTTGTTTATTAATAAGTAATTACTTAATTACCTCTGATATTAATCAATGTTTTGTGATTGTTATTTTAATAAATACTTTTTAATATATCTTGATTGTTTTTTTATTATATTGATTATAGGCATATCTTGTGTGCCAGATGTTTTTTGCAGAAGTCTCGGCTCCGGTTGTCGATTTAAATAATATTATTTTAAAAAGCAAACATTATCCAAGTTCCGGGTGTGGGTTCGTTCGTTGTGTATAGTTTGTGTATTGTATTGAGTATCTCAGAAACTATCGAGGGAATATTTATTTATTTATAAAGCCTACCTACAAAACTACATTATGACTATATATTATAAAAAGGACTACTATTATACAAACTAAATGAAATTTTAATTATAGGATAGGACGGCATGCTCAAGGTGATAAAGTGATAGATATATAAATATGATGAAAAATTACATTTTGAAATTATTTCAACAAAAATAAAACGTTAACTGCCAAATATTAGGTTATAATTGTTAGTTCTTTGTCCTAATACCTTTATATATACCTACATAGGGTTTATATTCTTTGTAACTGTAGTGACCTCATGTAGGACAACTAAACAAGCCTTTTTTAAAACGGTTTCATAAATTGGTGTAAGGTGTATGTAAGACAGTCCTTAAGTTTCATATCTGCTTACCCCAATAGTACCCAAATATTTCATCTCATAGCCATAAATATTTGGCTTGAGATTTGTATCAAGTTTAATTCTGAAAAACGAACTTGCGTGGCTAAATCAGTATAATAAAAAAGCATTGAAAATTATCTTGGCGATTCTTAAAATAATATAATTTGAAAACTCCTAGCAAATTAGGTATATTTCACCTAATACAAGACGCACATGACGCCTAAAATAATAAATAAGCAAGTTTTACAACAAAAAAAAAACACTAAAATAATTACAATTTTATTTAACCTCGGTTAAAAGGTAGGAACCTGATGTGTAATTATTTACATTTAAATAATAAGAAGACAAAATGCCATACCAAAAAAAAATTTTACCTCTTATTCATTTTCAAGATCCATAAATTATGTTTTTTTTTTAAATTTGTCTTCAACAACAATAACTCATAATAGTGTCAACGGTAGCCCGAGACGAAGGAGCCGTCTTGTTTTTGTTATAATAGAATTTTTGACATGGGTAATCATTGGAAAGGCATGACAGCTGCGCCTGCGCAACTTCTTAGAACGCAAAATGTGTGATGAATGTTTCTTACTTGGAAATTTGAAATTTGAATATTTAGCTTCTGATGAATCTATTTTAAGCGTTTAAAGAACACGATACCGCAGTGGGAGGTTAATTGAACACAGATACACATATTACTAAGAAAAATGTTTGGTTATTTAGATTTGTAAATTTTAAACTAAAATCTCAATGTTAACTGACACTCAATCCATCGAGCGCTAAGAAGAAAACAGCTGTTCAGAAAAATCTATTTACTTAAATCATGGTTATGGTTATAAGCCACCATCTTGTTTTTCATTATTTTTAACAGATTTTTTAAATATTAGCCTATTATATGTCCACATGTGCATATTAAAGAAAACAAAAGTTTATATTAAAAATTCATTATAATTAATAACTATATTTAAGTCTTGGAAAAAATGTTTAAATTATACAGATTAAATTTATTTATCTAGTATAGCGAATGCTGGTTTCACCAACGGCATTGTCTGAAATGAAAAACAAAACAATTATTCTAACGTATCCTTTCTCTCTCATACATGTTATTTTTTGGCATGAGGTTTTACGTGTGCATTAAAATTTTATAATTTCTTATTGGACTACTGTTTGAATACTCGACATTGGCAGAATTGTCTTTAATATATATTAATAAAAGAAGAAGAAGCAGTGGCGTATATTGAAATATCTAATTAAGAGGGCGGCAAAATTGTCTTCCGCCCCGGGCGGCCGAAGCTACGCCACTAAGAAGAAGATAGTTTAAAAGACTCCAGCCAAAAGTGTAATTACCTACCAAAATGTTCACAGGCATCTTGGTGTGCAGAAGTTCCCGCATCCAGGGTAGCCAGAGCAGCAGCCGTATGAGTAATTGCAGTAACCTCCTCCTTGGGGTCCACCGAGGAAGCCTCCGTAGTAGACACGCATTTTGTATTATTCGAAAGCTGAAATATGCAACTAACGTGTGTTGGAATATTATATAGGTATATAAAAAAACAAATGACTGTAGCTTGCTGCTGGATTCACCAAAAGCATAAATCTTAAAAACAGTGTAAAACTGAAATCATGTAATTCTTAGTTATTTTTGAAGACGAGTGTACCAATATAATTTTATTATCTGTATTTTAGTACGTTAAAATTTTGAGGAACAAATAAATTTGTAAATAGGTGCTCATAATAAATAACAAAAACAAAAGAATATGTATAATTGTATATGAAAAACAATTTATTTATTTATTTATGAATAATATTAGTTCATGAATACGTTTACCTTGTAACTGGAGTCGCAGAACTGGCTTTTGAACAAAAGTTAAATTTTTATTGATTTTTATAATATGTTTTCTATTTTTATGTACGTTTATTAATATAATTTTATCTTGACAAAATTCCGAAGTGACTTCTGACAAGAACGTTGACTTTAATTCTTAAAAGATTTTAAAAGATGACTAAAATCACCAGATACACGAAACACTAAATAATATTTTTAAATTGATTATAATAGATTTAATATCTGAACTTAACAAAATTAATATTAAAATATACTATACAGAAGAATTATAACTGGTTATTTAGAACGAAATTCTTTTTTTTTTTAATTACCATTGTGCCTTTCATTGTGACATATTTACACAAATATACAAAATACTCTTTCATTAATATTGTAAATTATTTCACTGAAGAAAAAAATGCCTTATCAATTTGGTTGTTACAGAAATTTTAATATTGGGACCTTTGCGAAGTGTCCGGGAGGCTGCGACTGCCCTTGCATGAGGAGATGTGCGCCGTGTGTGCAAGGATGTTGTTGCTCGCCCGTGGGACCTTGCTTTAACATGCATTGAACAGTTGGGAAACTACATTACTTAATAAACCAGTACAATTTACAAATTTTAGTTTTAATTGTAAGGTTAGGTTTATTAATTGAATATGTAATTGATTCTATCGAGTGAGTACGTCACTACAAGTTGTCATGGCGTTCGGTTATTTGGTCACAACGCGGCATATGTTGGGAGTTTACTAAATATTATATTAAAAGCATAGTAAAGTATTATAACTGAATAAATAAGCTAATAGTAGAGCCTACACAACTCCAGCTATTCTTTCCCTTAAAGTAATTGAATCCTATCTAAATCTATCTGTTTAAATTTTAACAAATTTACCTATTATTACTATCGAGTCTGTTGAATTTGTTAATGTTCAATTTTGCGTACGCGCAATCTGAATCTGTAGTGTAGCATAAATAAACTTTTTTATATAAATTTAGTATAATTAATATTTTGTGGATATCTTTAATTGAATATATAAGTTTTATTCGAATACCAATTGAATACGGTAGATCTCAATGTTCAATAGCTAACTGGCTGTTCTGAAATTAAAAAAACAGCCTATCAATCAAAATATAGAAAATTACATTTCTACATAAAAAAATTCTAAAGTAACATAAAATTAGGAAAAAAAGCTAGAAATCAAGATGTGTGGGCCGTGCTATTATCCGTGCTGCTGCCCATGTACTGGAGTGACTGCTGGTGCTGCGTGCCCTGCTCCATTCTCTGGACCATGCGGCGGAGTCTGCATTGGGCCATGTGGACGGCCTTTTGGAACGTATAGTTGGAGATATAATCCTTGCTGTCCTTAAGGGGGGGGTAGGGTTTTTAAAATTTTTTTTTTCGATTTTTTCAAAATTTTTGACATAAAAGTACCATATTTCAAGAATATTGTGTGAAAATTTCAAGTCAATCCGAGCAAAACTGGCGGAGGCAGAGCTTTTTTTAGTTAGAGTCCCTCCTATGTGGTTTTTAGTGCATGCGTAGCAGGATCATTCTACAGCTGTTTACGCTCTTTCTGTCTATCTCCCCGGGTTTTTTTCTTAACGAAGGGTCTATAAATATGTATAATATGTATACCTACATATATACGTAAACGTGTCTCAATAAACTCAGTAAATAGCGTATAGTTCATTTTACCAAACATGGGCTTCTCTACATTTATTATGGTTTTCGACGTAATTATGAAAATAAAATGAAAAAAGCTCAATAGATGATAGCCTGCAGCATCAGAATTATGATGAAGACGAAGACTCGTGGTGAGAATGGCAGCAAGCTGCAGCAACGAATAACTTGAAGTCATTCATAGTTATACCGCACTTCCTAGCGTGGTTTAGGTGGTGGTGGTGGTGGTAGGAAGAAAACCTATATATGCAGACTTGAGCAATGAGACACTTTTGGAGGGATGTCATGGAGGTTTCACACAAAACAATAAGGAAAGCTTGAACCAACTTATATAAAAAATTACTCCAATAATTTTGAATGGCACCTCTAATCTCGTTGACTTTGCTGCTCACATAGCAGCATGTATATTCAATGAAGGATGTTTTGTGTGAAATATGCCATTGTGCATAATATGGGTATCACTACAAGACCATGTTCTCATGCATGGGCGAAAGAAGTCGACGAAAATGGAATAAATCGAGCTGAGTTCAAAACTACGCTTGAAAGCAAAGAAGCCAGAATTCACATTAGGAAGAGCAACAACGTGCTCTGGACACTCAGAATGACAATTCTTTGATGTATGAACTTGACATTGACGACTCCATGTAGGTTTAAAAAAAAAAACTAGTTTATTTATTTGAAGAACTTTAAAATTTCTCAGTGTGAAACTTTAAATCGATTTTCCCACAACTTGCTTTTTTAAAGTCGGTGGACACTGTCACTCGAAATCTACTGGAGCGATTTTTAAAAATTTTTGAACACTCATTCTACACATAATTAGTGAGGTAACGCTGTCGATTTTTTTTTATTTTTTTTATTTTAAGTATTTTTTATAACGGCTTGATTATTGATTTTTTCGTCAAAAATCGGTATTTTGACTTTGAACTGCCACAAAAAATT
>JAPWLS010002198.1:0-11681 GCA_028551675.1 Tineola bisselliella | reverse complement strand
GTTTGTACACATATTTTTGGAGGTACTAGGAGTAACATAGGATATTTTTTAAATAAAAAAATATATTATCTTTTACTATAGTTTCAAATTGGCTATAGTTTCAGCTGTTTGGAATTTTTCTATATTTATTTTTAATTCCGTCTGTCATTTTTGTATATATTTTATAGTTATCATATTGATTCATTTCTATTGAAATGATCTCTGATAGTTAATTAATGACTTAAATGCGAGCGAAGCCGCGGGTAAAAGCTAGTTATTAAATAAATAAATATATAAATTTATGATATTTATAGATGTGTCTGTAAATATAAATATAATAAAGCATATAAACTGTAGAAACTAGAATATACGTTGAACATTAAATATTTATATAAAAAGCAAGGACTACGCAAACAATTTTCATTCGCAATTACTTTACAAGTAATAATGGCTTAGAAAACATTTTCCGTAGAACACAAAAAGAAAACTCACATTTGACCTCCCTAAATCAATAAACGTAATGATACACCGCGAAGGTCACATCAGACAATACATGAACGGAATTTAATTCGACAATCAATAACACGCAACTTTGCGCTAACAATAAAATCTATGTTAAATAGTCGTTCTGCTTTCTTTATATAGACTTAGTGATTCAGGTCAATAGAACTGTCCTATATTCTTATTGGTTATGCTTGTAATTTAATTCCAATTAGAATAAATAAAACTAAGTAATTCCGCGACACTCACATTTTTTAAATCAGCCAACTAATATTATAAATGTGAATGTGAGTTTGTTTATTACGTTTTCACGCAACAACTACTTAACCGATCATCATGAAACTTTGTACACATATTTTTGGAGGTACTAGAAGTAACGTAGGATACTTTTTACTATAGTTTCCAATTGACTATAGTTAGTATGATCTCTGATACTTATTTAATGACTTAAATGCGAGCGAAGCCGCGGGTAAAAGCTAGTTTATCTATATATATAAAAGGAAGTTGTGTTAGTTACACTAATTATAACTCGAGAACGGCCGAACCGATTTGGCTGAAAATTGGTGGGGAGGTAGCTTAGGGCCGGGGGAAGGCTTTAGGATACTTTTTATCCCGTTGGATATAAAGGAAAATCGTGTTAGTGGCACTATTTATAACTCAAGAACGGTTGAACCGATTTGGCTGAAAATTGGTGAGGAGGTAGCTTAGAACCAGGAAACGGAGATAGAATACTTTTTATCCCGTTCGACCGCGTTCCCGTGTGGCGTGACATAAAACGTCAAAGGGAATAAAAGTTGTTACACAATTAAAATACAATTGTCACTTATGTCATTGTGGTTGAAAATAAACAGCTTTTCATGTTAAAACTGCATCTATATTTGATTCATAATGCAAATAACGATGTCTATCGGCAAGTATTGTATTGAACAATCATTATGGCAAGAAAACGTACGTACTCTCAGAAAAAGTGTCGAGAAACATGACATCGGGAAGAAGGTGAAACAATCTACAAGTTTTCTTTACAACTACGTAGCCTTGCTGGTTATTGCAAATTTGGGAACACCCTTGGATACTATCACGATAATTTAGAGGAATGTCCAGCCAGAGGCAAACGCTGTAGGTTATGCGGGAAGAACAACCACTTCTCAAAAGTGTGCATTAGTAGCGGCACAGCAATGCATAAATAGTTTCGAACGAGACGTTTAGCACGACACAACACGTCTAGCGAATCTAGCGACAATGAAAGCAACGTATCCAGTGAATAAAAAAGATTCGCCAACTAAGGTAATGATACCAACTAAGTGAAATGTTGTTTGGAAGATAAATGCGCACTACGTTTGATCTTCGTAAGCTAAGCGTTAAGGAAGATCTTGAATGAGTTGGGTTATTCCAGGAACTCAGGCCATCAGTTAAAGAAACTATTCCGCCAGAATATTCGATTAGAGACATGGTCTGGGTTAACAAATCTATAGGGAAAGGCTCTGAACCAGGGATTACATCAAAACGCACCGGGCCTTACTCCTATCAAGTTGAAATGAACAATGGAGTAATCAAACGTAAACACTTTGATCAACTTAGGCGAAGGAAACTAACGATGAGAACAACGATGATAATGATGTCATTCGTAACGATAACAGTTTGGAAACGAAAAACGATACTGTGAGTAACAACAAGAAGCCGAAGAATTATTCCTATTATAGTCGTGGATCAAAACGAGGTAGGGGTGATGTCAATGATCATGTTTTACCGGACACGATGACTTATCAACCTGGTGCATCAACTCAAATCACACAACAAAGTTTATCAGATGGACACGGAGACAAATCAGCTGGATCTCCTAACGCTCAACAGTAGGATCTTGAACAGCGGGAGCCTCAACCCTCAACATCTGCAGCATTAAACGAGGCACTACGTCGTTCCACACAACGACGTAAACCTCCTGCGCGTTTCAGATATTGAGCTTTCAGGAGGAGTAATGTTACATAATATTCTAGGCTTAAAATACTATTGCCACGTATGTCATTGTGATTGAAAATAAACAGCTTTTCATGTTAAAACTGCATTTATATTTTATTCATAATGCAACAAAAGTCATTATAAAACGTGATATAGCAAAAACGTATCTGAGATGGAATAACAAAACGCAAATGATAGCTAAACGTAATTTTGTCTATGGTTAAGTATGGTTGAAAACTTCATAATTATAAATTTTGTCAGAAATTAATAAACATCAGTAAAAATCCAAAATCTGTTTATTTATTGCTTCTAAGGCGGAACAAAGTTCGCCGGGTCAGCTAGTAATAAATAAAAAGAAAACGCAAAAGAAGAAACCTTGCGATTACAAAAAGACATAAAAACTTGGAACATAATAATAACAGTGGTAATATCACTTGCGAAAAAATGTCCACCCGGAAAACCCCCTATAGCGTTAAATTCTGCTTTTGGAGATCCGCAGTCCACATTAGAAAAGAAACACCTATTTAACACTATTTATAAATATATTTTTTCATATTAATTTTATCTGCTTTTTTTGAGATTCGTGACATAGGACTCTTTTAGAATTTCGTGGTACACAAAAGTACTGTGGCGCAGTGGTTAAGAAAAAATCAGTTCTTTGCAATTGATTGAAAACACAAGAAACTTTCAAATTCAAATTCATTTATTTGCCATAAATATGGTTAGTAACATAGGTCTTAAAGTAATGTTAGTAGTATCATATATTTTACATATTGTATATGGCATGCAAATAATTCAATACAATTAAATTTATCATAAAAGAAATGTCGAATTAAATTTAAACCTAAAAATGTCACTCATAAATTCACCAATTGAATGGTAGGATTTGTTCATTAAAAATACATTGGAACAGCTATTGACATTAATGAAATATACCCACGGAACCTTCATCCGTGTGCGTGCAAAGATACCTCTTTATTCATTCCAAAAGAACAATGTACAAAAGTTTGTCGCGGAGTATATGAACTCTTTGAAAAAAGTTTATGTACCGGGAACATGAAATTTCTACGGACGTTCGCCTCAAACTTTACTGAGAAATGTCGTGAACAATTTAATATGACGTCATTTTTGCCGCGAATATTTCAGACGTTACCTTGCTTCTGATACATACTTTAGTCCAATTAGAATCTTCTAAAAGTTACGTTAACAAAACTGGTTAATTGGGATATTTATTACCCACCACCTCCGTCTAAAATATAATTAGAAATTGTACTAAAACTATTTTTTCCCTGATAGAAAACTGTTTGAGAGTATCAACTCAGATTTTGGTCAAGATAAATTGCACAGTTAATTTTTGACGTATGAAAGGTGTTATGCTCACGTGACAGGCTCTGTTACGATTCACCCTCCTCCAAGTTGATCGATGATGCAATAAGCACTTGCAGAACACGCCACATTTGAGTTTGAGCATTTTAATAAGAGCTTTTTATACTTTAAGCTCTCGCCTCGTCTCGGTGAGTTTATTCAAAAGAATATGGAAAAACGAAGTTAATGTGACATTAGGATGTATTCTCCATAATAAGGGTAAGAATATATAAATTTAGGCTGGCAATTTCATTAATGTAAAGCCGACAGATATATGTTATATACCGCATACTCTGAATTGATACAGTTTCTAATATTTCGGCGGTGGAAGTTTTTTGATATGAGGGTTTGCGTGTGAATTAAAATTTAGTAATCTCTTATTGGGGTTTTGCCCCAATACTCGACATTGACAGAATTGTCTTCATTATATATCTGAGGCCATTAACAAAGAAGAAGAAAAATACAGCTTCAATACTTGCTATCGATCAAATATTCACCTAATTATGAAATGTTCATACACATGGGCTCTGACCTCTAAGGTACCTTATCAAATATAATTAGTTAGTTGTTTCAGGCGTTACTTTGCGGAAATCCATGTTAAATGAAATTAGTTAAAATTATTTTGCTTACAATTCCCGCTACAAAACTCAGTAATTTGTCTCAAAGAGACAAATTACTGTACCTTATCAAACCTAAAAAACTTAATTATCTAGGTACTAACTACAATACTTAAAATCCGTAAGAAAGTTCACACTCGACAGTCGTCAGTAGGCACAAAAAAAATTAACTGGGGTAAGACCGTGGGTATAGTTTGCTAGTTACATATTATTTTAGACTGCTGCCCCACCCTGAGCCCATGGCTGACTACGCCCATGCTCATACATGGTTCTTATTGTCTAAGGTCCCACAGAACTTATAATATTTGCAAAGTGTCTCTCTCGTTTCTTGCTCTTACATTTTTTATTTTTAAATTTACTAGCTTTTACTCGCGGCTTCGCTCGCATTTAAGTCGTTAAATAAGTATCAGAGATCATTTCAATAGAAATGAATCAATATGATAACTGTTATATATTTTCTTGCTTGGCTGGGATTATCAATTTTTAAAAATTACTACATACAATGATGTTTCCTAATCTCAAAAATTCAAATAGTTTTATACTGCATATATAAAAATGACAGATGGAAATAAAAATATATATATAAAAATTCCAAACAGCTGAAACTATAGTCAGTTGGAAACTATAGTAAAAAATAATATATTTTTTTAAATATATGTTACTTCTAGTACCACTAAAAATATGTGTACAAAGTTTCATGATGATCGGTTAAGTAGTTGTTGCGTAATACTTATCAGTAGAGATTTCTAGATGAGTCTATAAATATGTTTATTAACACGTCTAGAGATTTATATAATTTCAAAGTTAAATGACGAATTAGTGACCGCAGTTTTAGTGAACACGTTTCTGTAGTGAAGCCAATTTCACAGTTGACTGATTCGATGTGACCTTATTCTTAACGCGTTATTAATTTGGGTCACTCCAAGTGTTTTGAAGGTCAAGCGAACACAAATTGTGATTCAATACAAAGTAATGTCGGATATGTTTATGCCTACCTCAAACACGAATAATAAATAATTATTTTCATTGTGACTTTATTTACTGTGATAATACCTGTAACTAAATATTCCACACGCAGACACGTGATCTATAGATTGCGTTTGATCTATACTAATATTATAAAAAGCAAAGATTTGTATGTTTGTAACGAATTGGACCAAAAACTACTAGAGCGATTACAAAAATTCTTTCACCATTTGAATGCTACATTATCACTGATCAATATAGGCTGTATAAATTACAGGAAAAAAATAAGGTTCCTTACTAAAACTACAATAATGTAACCCGAGGCTGCCAAAAATTGTCATTCGTTGAAATATGAAACATCATTAAACTTCAAAGTATTTTATATCTTCATTACTACACGAACGAAGTCGGGAGCAACAGCTAGTTTGTGATATATTCCTTTAAATTAGTATAAAGTTTAGTTTTAGCTACATTTTCTCGACCGCTTTTTTATAGAATATCAATAAGGAAAATGGGTTTCTGTGTATATTTCCATTAATGCGTTTTTCAGTGAACTGAAAATATCTTAAAATTACTAGAGAAAGAGCGCCGCGCCACACCTGATTCATATTAATTAATTATTCATCAATATTGGATTTCGATAACAGCACACTATTGTATGTAAATTTCGTAATTATTTTGCAATTCGATATTGGAAATTAATTTAAACGCTCGATAAATACAGTTATAATCTTTACATTTGTTAACAATTGAGTTGATATGTCTGATTTATTGCCACAAGTCAACGGGTCATGTGACCGCATTCAGGTCGTTTGACCAAAACTAATTTTGCGTAGTCATTTAATACACAGCTTTTTCTATAGCTACACTTCTTTCTTGTGTTAGCTGGTAAACACAATATATACTTGGCTACTTTCATGGCCGTAGCCAACCATGGGCTCAGGGTGGGGCAGCAGTTTAAAATAATCTGTAATTATCATACTATTTACCCCGGTTAATTTTTTTTGTGTCGACTGACGATTGTTGAGTGTGAACTTTCTTACGGATATTAAGTATTGTAGTTAGTACCTAGATAATTAAGTTTTTTAGGTTTGATTAGGTACCTTACAGGTCAGAGCTAGCTACTTTCATGCTGGACGCTTTTCTGGATGGTTGTTCTATTACTACAGAGATCGCTTCACTTGTTCTTTTGATGACGTAGCGATACTCTCGACTGTGAGTGATCGCCTTCTAAGTTCAAAGTTGTTCGACCGCACAGTGGTTATTATAAGAATAGTCGCACATAATATGCAAATGTGAATTTATCAGATCAGTGTAAGAATAGGCATATGGTGAATGATAAGGCGGTTAAGTGGAGGTTTGCATGTGGAACGGAGGCACAAGGCCATTACATCACTGGCCTTGAAATTGAAAGGAAAATAGTACCACAGTTTGTTTTGTGTAAATTAAGGATTCACTGAAATTGACTTATATAAATACAATGAATACATTTGGAATAATTATTCATATAATCGCCAGGTTATATTAATATGGTTGGATCTACATAAACCTTAGAATCTCAGAAACTATTGGGAATATTTTTTTTCATGAGGTATTGTTGTAAATGTTAGTTTCAACTATTTTAATAGGATAAGCAGATATAAAAGAAGGTATTAGTTTTGCGTATTGATATTAATATAGTAGTTTTCATGATAGAACAAAAATAAAACCTTTCAGGCTTTAACTCCCCTCTTCCTTACATCTATTTGGTTCTTGTTTTTTGTTTTTATGTATTTTTGTAATTTTATTAGAATTGTAGTATCTATCCCTTTATCACTTTGAGCATGCCGTCCTATCCTATAGTTAAAATTTCATTTAGTTTATATCAGCCATTCTCAAAGTGGTGTTCCTCGGAACCCTAGGGCTAAAATACTGCAAAAAATGCCTTCCAAAGGGAGATTATAAGGTTACATCTAAATATTACGTAATATTACATTGCAATATGATTATTCATAAATACATATAAATCAGTATTTTATAATTATATCAAGGCTTTTTCCTTCGTCAAAAAAGTTTGAGAACCGATGGTTTATATAATAGTAATCCTTTTTATAATATGTAATTCTAATGTAATTCTGTAGGTTGGCTTTATAAATAAATAAAACTATGAAACATTGGAGAGTGAATATATAAAACGTAATGTGAATACATGTTTTCGTGTCCCCGAAGCGTTTATTAGGCGATCCATCATCGTTCGAGGAACGCCATTTTGCGCTGGCAACCCCGTTATTTATTTGATGTAATCGCGTTTCATTTCGTATTTTGAAATTTGCCTTTCAGCATTTCTACGCACAGTCTGATGATGTCGTTTTTACTTTTTACCCTGAACAATTTTCACGTCAACCTTTTCAGCACTTTGCCATCACTCCACTTGCGCCCTTACAACGTTGGCTTGTATACATTCTAAGCTGCTTTTGGATCATGATTCTCCGATCGAGTTATTTGACATGAAACTACGTTTTAACTTAATTTATTATACAGTAATGCCCCGCTTTACGCGAGGGATACGTTCCGGAAAAAATCGCGTTAACTGAAATTCCCGCGACCATAGAGAAGTTGATGACTACATTATGTTTATACACACTATTTCGCGTAATTTAATAATAAACTTGAATTTCGCGTTATAGTGAAACCGCGCATAACGGGGTCGCGTAAAGCGGGGTATTACTGTATCAATGATGTGTATGTCGTAGTTACGGAAATAAAAGTCCTTCTTGAGTGTGATTATTTATTAATAATCAAAATTATTTGTGTATTATTTTGTATTTATTTTTTATTTTATTTTTCTGTATTTATTAACATCACCGCTCACATCTCCCAAAGGTTAACTGGCAGAAAATGCTTAAAGGCATTAAGTTCGCCTTTTGTGATTTTTGGTACAATAAAGAATTTATTATTATTATTATCATTTAAACAATGGGATAGTCACGTACCATTATACAAGTCATAAAAGATATAAACGATATAACTACCCTGCAATCATAACATATATAACAATCAAGTACATACTTACATAAATTATACAGGCGTTGAAAAAACCCATCCCAGATCTCAGAGACAGTAAAGTCTGGTAAGGAGGTCATGGCACAAGAAAATTGTGGTGAATTTAAAAATATTAAGCCATTAACCGCAAGTAAACAAAATACAGGTTTTTCCTCACATTTGCATTGTTATAATTGTTTTTATCATAATAAGGAAACCTGCTCCTGAAACTGGTTCAATAGGTTTTGATATTGTCGTATAAGTGTATTGTCATACCGTGTTCATCGAGACCAGCGGTTCTCAAACTTTTTTGGCGAAGGAAAAAGCCTTAATATAATTACAAAAAACTGATTTATATGTTTTATGAATAATCATATTGCAATGTAATATTACGTAATATTTAGTTGGAATATTTAGATGTAACCTTATAATTTCCCTTTGGTAGGTATTTTTTGCAGTATTTTAGCTCTAGGGTTCCTGATTTAGAGTACCTAATCTAGCCATCGGTTGCACAATAAAAAAAGCACAAGGACTAATTCGTCATATGATAATTCGTAGGTGGCAGAGATGTTAGTTATTCGTGTTAACCAGATGTAATTAATTTAAAATAATTACGCATAATTAAAATTAAACATTAAGCAAGTGTGTTTAAGTTATTTATTACTTTGAAGTATTGAGTTAGGGAAGTGACGCTGGCAGGCTTGTTGTGACGACTTTTCATTCAACATACATTTTTTGGACATGAGGCTTTACGTGTTTATTAAAATTTTGTAATTTCTTGTCTGAACACTCGACATTGGTAGAATGTCTCCGTTAGACATCTGTGGTCATAAAAGAAGAAGTATATATAATGATGTAAGTCTAATACAGTTTAAAAATAAATTAAAAACATATTTGATTTTATTCAATTGACGAATACCTCAATGATTCGAAACAATAAATGAAATTTAGTTTATTAATTGAAATTGTATTATTATATTGCTGTGCCCTGACTGGGCGTCACATTGACACTAAACTGTACCTACTGACATCTTAATTATAATTGTGACATGCAATGAAGATATTTGAATAATGTAATACAAAAGTAAAACAAATATTCCCTTATTAGCTAATCAAGATGCATCTTTAAAGAAACTTATGTGAAATAATATTGCGGATTATTACGGATTGAAATAATATTGCTGATTAAAATGGATTTAAAAATATAATTATCACAATGCATTGTGGCGATAAAAAGACAAGAAGAAACAAGAAAGATGACACTGTCAGGCTAAACGTCAAAACCTCAAATCTTCTTAAATAAGTATTTTCGGCTTGTAGAATCGACCGCCACACATCTTTATTTCTTCCTATATTTGGTCATGTGTTTTTGCTTTTATTTATTTTATTATTATTTATTGTTTTAGTTTTTCAAAAGACAATTAAATACAATAAGTGGATGTATAAATAAGCGCTACACTTCTAGGAAACTTGGCATCATAACTATAATCTATTGAATAAAAAAAAAAGTTTTATATATTAAAAAGGACGTGATAGTGTTTTATGTAAACAATAAGAAAATCTGTAGAATCAGCACGCATTATCTCTAACGCATTAACTAATTAGAATTCGTCACAGGAAGGCCGCACGTACGCGTCTAAAATTATGTAAATTACACATTCAAACAGAGTTAAATGCTCCCAACATTCCATTATCTTGTTTTCTAAGACACGTCTCACTTATACCCGGATATCCCTACGTTTTACCCTAATTCCCCCTTAATAAGAAGGCACATTTTGGAAGCGAACGGGTCACAAGAAGAGCGCTTACCCATCTGCACTCTAGTCCAGTCTACTGTTCCTGGGGGGCTACTCAAGCATTTACGAAGCCTTATACATATAGCCCAGCCATTCTCAAAGTGTGTTCCGCGGAACCCTAGGGCTAAAATACTGCAAAAAATACCTACCAAAGGAAGATTATAAGGTTACATCTAAATATTCCAACTAAATATTACGTAATATTACATTACTATATGATTATTCATAAATACATATAAATCAGTTTTTTATAATTATATTAAAGGTTTTTCCTTCGCCAAAAAAGTTTGAGAACCGTTGATCTATATGTAAAGCTTTAACTTGGTCTCCTGTCGCATGCAAAATAACCCTTGGTGTTCCCCGACTATGAATCGTTGCTTATTGTTTTCAAAGGCCTTTGTCGGAGACGGTTAACTTTTTACTATGAGATTAGTCAGGCTACTTAGGTTTGCTTCCTCTGCCTCTTCTTCCAAAACTTCTGCGAGATTTATCTAACAACCACTCTGGAAATGATGGTAGACTAACTAACTAACCATCATCAGTATGCCTACCACTCTTTGTGTAAGTACATATAATAAAGTTACATTGGTACCGGTTTAATCTTTAAGAGACTCTAACCTTTAACCACTAGGTCACGGTCGCTCTATAAATATTTGTCTGTGGTATCAGGGGGGGCTATTCAGGCATATCATAAGTGAAATGTCCATAAAATAAGAAATGATGAAGTATTGTCAAACAGTTATTTATACGTCCGTATTTTCGTGACAAACAAACTCCCCTGTCTTATGCAAACATTATTTGTATCTTATTACATTTAAATACTACATATTCCGTTTAGAAGAGCAGAAATACGTGAGAAATGATGAAGTTCGACGCACGTTAAGTACTTGTGTTATTGAACATTTTGACATGCCTTTAAATACTTTTCAGGCAAATAAAGAATTTTGTTTGCCTTTTTCTAGATGAGAGACGACGTATACATGTATATATAGTTCTTTTGTTTTATACTAGCTTTTACCCGCGGTTGCGCTCGCATTTAAGTCATTACATAAGTTTCAGAGATCATTTCAATAGAAATTAGTCAATATGATTCCAAACAGCTAAAACTATAGTCAGTTAGAAACTATAAAAAAAAAATATTTTTTTTAATTAAAAGTATCCTATGTTACTTGTAGTACCTCCAAAAATATGTGTACAAAGTTTCATGATGATCTGCTAAGTAGTTGTTGCTTGAAAACGTAACAAACAAATTCACATTTATATAGTAAGGAGGATTCGTATATATATGAAAAAATGATGGCAGGTCAAATGACTACTCAGTTCTAAAATAAGTATCAAAGTTACTCATGGTCAAATGACCGCTCCCGTATTTAGTATTAAAGCGCTTTATGCGATTTACGATTGCATTCAACTATTTTTCATATATGTACTGTCTACTTCATAAAATCTATGTATTATTAAGAATAATAAATATACAAAT